>BJBW01006934.1:113077-183737 GCA_004320125.1 Scolopax mira
AGTGTTGGGTGGTGTTTTGTGTGGTGTGGATGTGGTGATGGTGTGTTTGTGGGTTTTTCTGGTTGGTTTTTTTTTTTTTTTTTTAATTGGTTGGACTAGATGATCTTAAAAGGTCCCTTCCAACCTAGGTGATTCTGTGATTCTGTGAAAAGTCAACTCAACCATCTGATGCTTCTCTGGGATTTTCCAAGAGAATAAAACCAGAAATATATGTGGTCCTCCCAATCTGTTGTTTAACCTGATGTTAGTCATACTAACATACATAGTCATAACCCACGCTACCAAATCTCTCTGCTGTTTCTCTTTGATTTGGTTCCTGAAGGCATCTTGTTCTCACCATTTCTGTAAGCTGCAAGATAGTGAAGAGGACAGTGAAGCATAGTGAAGACATACTAAAGCATCTTTAAAAAATATTAACCAAATGAAGAAGACTGTGAACAATATGCTTGTTGTGCTGATCCTTGGTGTTTTCCCAAAATGGTTGCAGTTTATCAAGTCTGCAAGTTTGGGAAAAGAAAGATCTTAGCTCTTTAGGAAATGCCTTACACACTTTGATCACTTGCTTTAGTTACTTATTTGGACCAAGAACCAGCATTTGAATAAGGATCATCAATATACTTTGGGAGTGAATCTCCCAATAATCCTTCTGTTTCATGCTGTGGCACACATCACAGGGCAGTTTCTGACTTTGCAAGCTGGATTCCTTTTGGAGGAAAGCTACAATGTGCCAACCATTCAGTGGGTGTTCAGTTCATGTGCCTGAACTACAGCGACTCTAAAAGAAACTCTTCCCTGTCAAAATCCTCAGGTATAACATGGATATTGGGTCCCCAGCATGAATTGTTTTCCTCTTTGGATTTCCTCTTTTTTGAGTCACATGAAGTATTGAGATGTGCCTAGAGATGCCTCATGACATATTTTGTGAACTCAGAAACCTGACATTTATACCCTACTGGTACTATAATCTTTTGTGTGAAATGATTGCATCTCTCTGTGGCTCTGAATTCCCTCATTGGGCTTTGCCTTGCCTGCTAGGCAGCCTCTTCAACCAAGAGAAAAGCTTTTGGCATAAAAACATCAAATCATAGCTGTGGCACCTAGGAGCTAATATACTGTAATAACCATCCATCTTTCTGATTGTAACAAAGATCTTGAGAAATTTAAGAGAAGTCAGAGAAGAAAACATAATCAGGATGTATGGAGGAGGTACAGTTGACCTATGATGAAAATTGTAGGACTTCAAGGTGGAGTGAGTCTGGACTTAGGAGAGAAAAAGAAACATGTTGATGCCTATACACAACTGCAGGTTTTAAGTACGTCAAGCATGGACTGGGACTATTGAATACACTGCATGGCAACATAAACAGCAATGGGCAGAAGTTCTCCAAGGGAAAATCTTGCCCACAGAAATTTGCCTGATGGCAGATACTGTGTTACCTAGATTTTACTAGAAGAAACAGGAGAATAAAATATTACCAAATGTTCTATGAAGAATGATGTACATTTGGCTAGAACTCACAGGAACTGATGGCAACAATTTTGGCCTTCTTTGCTGATGACCACAGTGGGTGATCATTGGCATCAGTTGATGTAGCAATATTAGGATATTTCTGTGAATATTAACTGAAAACGAACTATCTGTATATCACTCTGAAGCAACTGTTCCACTTATATTCAGCTGCATTATAAATATATTTAGGGGAAGATAGACTTTATGCAGAGTTTAGACAGAAACCTAGATGCTTTATAACAGACTTTGGATACTTAATATTTCTTAATGTTTGTGAACACTTGATCTAGTCATTATAAAAAATACACAGAATCATTATTTTGGCTCTGGACACCTTTTCATGGAACATCTGTACACAAGCAATTTATCTTAATAATCAAAAGCTCTGTTAAGTGTGAGAGCTTTAGAAATGTCACCCTCCAGTTCCAACTTAATTTGGGTACATTCCATCAGTGTCAAAACTGACATCATGTTTAACCATGCGCAAGAGAAGGTCTAATATATGATTTCTTGTTATGAAAACTCCATATAAATTGTAAAGTTAGGAGGGGAAAAAAAAACCATTGCATGGTCTCACTTCATTTTATTAGCCTAGATCTTATTTTCTTATTTTCTCTCAGATTTTTAAAAGATTTCAGCAAAATCATCTGTTCAAGAAGACATACTATGAAATGGGGTATAGTCAGTTAAAAAGAATATGTGAAAACATGAGAATTTTTTCAAAGTACAGGAAACTTTGTTGCAGTGGCTGCCATAAAATCACCTCTACAGATGAGGCTGCAGATCTATGAGTGCAGTGAGCTGAAATAAGAACTCCCTGACTCAAGCTAGAGGAAGACTACTTTCCCCACCTGCCTTGCCCCATGCTGTGTCTTCCCATGCGTTAGCTGCAGCTCTTGTCAGTCATTCTGTGAGCTAATTTAAGTCACTAATCTGTCAGAAAATTACACTGGAGTTTAGGATCTCAATTTTTTCCCAGGCAACTGAGATATAGTATCTCATGCAAGGATATGATGAGAACCACTGGTTCTCATAAAAAAGAAGGCGAGCAACTGACCACTGGACATAGGAGGTTGCACGGAGAAGCAGGGCTGTCCCTGACACTAGTGGGCTGTTAAATTATCTGGCCAGTATAGGAAGCTGTAACATAGATGGACAGCCAAGCCCAAAGAGTTGTAGTGAATGTAGCTTGATCCAGTTGGTCACAAGTGGTGTTCCCCAGGGCAGTACTGGGGCCAGTTCTCTTAAATATCTTTACCAACAACCTGGACAAGGGGATTGAGTACACCCTCAGTAAGTTTACAGAGGATACCAAGTTAGGCAGGAATGTTGGTCTGCTTGAGGGTAGGATGGCTCTACAGAGAGATCTGTACAGGACTGATCAATGGGCTGAAGCCAATGGTATGGGGTTCAACAAGGCCAAGTTCTGGGTCCTGCACTTAGGTCACAACAACAGCAGGACTAGAGAAGTGATCATTCCCCTGTGCTTGGCACTGATAAGAACACACCTCAAGTACTGTGCCTAGTTTGGGGTCCCTCACTACAAGAAAGACACTGAGGTGCTGGAATATGTCCACAGAAAGGCAATGAAGCTGGTGAGAGATCTGGAGAACAAGTCTTATGAGGAGCAGCTGTGGGAGATGGGGTTGTTCAGCCTGGAGAAAAGGAGGCTGAGGGAAGATCTTATCACTCTGTACAACTACCTGAATGGAAATCATAAAGAGGTGGGGGATCAGTCTTCTCCCGAGTAACAAGCAATGGGAAACATTTCTTCACTGAAAGGATTATAAAGTATTGCAACAGGCTGCCCAGGGAAGTGATAGTCACGAGCTCTGGAGGTATTCAAAAGACCTGTAGATGTGGTGCTGAGGGTCATGGCTTAGTGGTGGACTTGGCAGTGTTAGGCTGATGGTTGGACTTGGTGATCTTAAGGCTTTTTCCAACCTAAAAGAGTCTATGATTCTATATCTGAGTCCAAATGGCTGATATACTTAGTTCCACTCTGCCTGAGGATGATTTTTTTTAATGAAGATTTCACATTTTAAAGTACTTCAAGTAGGATAGGTGCATTTACTTTAAAATAGGAAGAAAGATATAAGATATAAGAATTTTAAGGCCTTACTGGTCTTTGATGTTAGTGATGTTCTTCTGGCTTATGTTTTTGGAGTATTTCTACCATTGGCAATCTCACCAGATTTTTTTTAGGGTTAAATTTTACATATTTTCACAAACAATGTTATTACTCTAATCTCTCTAGAGTGAGGTAGCTGCAAGATCTGCAGAATTTGGCTCAGGGGGTTGTAGTAAATGTAGTAAATGAAAGTTTGTGATTATCTAATTTAGATCATGTCACCATCTTTTCTTTTTTTTTTTTTTTCTTGTATCAGCTCTTGTAGAACTTCACTGTTGTCTGGGTTCAACAGTCTTTCTAGTTCTCTGGTAATGATCCTCTGCATCTTTCTCAATGTACAGCATAAATTTACTTAGAGACTGAAAGTTTGAGCTGGTTGAGGAATGTGGGCTGTAGGTTAAAACTTTTTTAATTAGAAGTTTCCTTTGACAAATCTCATTTTGAGAAAGCATTTTTCATTAGCTATATGGATCACAGTGAAAATACTGAGAAAAGTTTTTCAAATTGAAATCTCTCAGGAAAAAAAGCAAAAGAAAGGAAAATGTCCTATCAAATTGAAATTACATTTTGAAGTCTTTGATGTTTTATTCCATTATTTCATGACAGAACAGCAGTAACAATACAGAATTCTGACAGACAGTGGAATGCTCTGACATGGCTCGGCTTGATAACATGTATCATGAGTTAATACATGGATAATAGAAGTGGTATAGAGTTTTAGATTTATTTTTTTAAATGCCTTTTGTCACTTTCTGCAAAACTTAGAAGACATTGACTTTCATTTGAAGTTGCCATTAATAAAATAATTTCAAATGGGGAATTTGTCATAAAGAGAAAGAAATTCTAAGTCTTTCAGCCATCTCTTAGTCTGAGGAGGCAGCATAGAGTCATAGATTTATAGAATGGTGTGGGTTGGAAAGGACCAACCATTTGGTTGGTTGACAGGACCGTTTGTGTCAAGTTGAGTGTTGTAAATAATTCACCTCAAAAAATAAAATATCCTAAAATAAAGAAAAAGAAATAAGCTGTCTCAGAATAACATTGTGTCTGATGGAATAAGCTCCAATTCCTTAGTAGTATAGATAAATTCCTGCTGAGCCACATCTGTCTCACATTCAGAGAAACTCATCACCCTTATCATTGAACGCTGTGAACACAGTTTTACTTCAGTGATCTCGAGCTCTAATGACATATTTTTGTGGAAAGAAAGGTAACATCACTCTATTGATCTTTAGTCTCTTACATACCAGTGCTTGGACACTGTAGGTTTCCTTTACCAGGGCTATGAAAGTTAGACAACAACGTGGGCTCTGGTAATTGCACTGTGAGTTGGATTATGAACAAACACAGTCACTTTCTTAACAGGATTTCACCTAGTATAGAAAGGATCTAATGTTAGATTTCTTGTTTGTTTTTATGGTTTCACGTCTATGGAGCTTTTTTAGCCTACTGAGCTTTTTCTCACTGTGCTTCAGCTTCCCAGGCTCCCTCCCATGGATCATATGACTTGTAAAGTCCATCTTTATTACTAGGAGAAAAGGAGCTGCTCAATCTCTTTTCTTCCTTTCTCGAATGACATATGAGAGCATCTTAGGATGCTCTGAAAGGGCTACTGTGTGTGTCAAGGAGGGCACTGATAAAATAGGCATGTTCTGCCCCTGTGTTGAGCTAACTAGAAGCATCCAGAAGCCACGCAGCACTATGATCAAAATAATATATGCTGCTTCTGTAGCTACCTAAGCTGTATGGCTTCTGTATCATATCTAACTTGCATACATCTTCAAGAACATGTAGATTTTCCCCAGTTTATTAGAAGATTCATCTAAATCACGTGAAATCCACTAAAGCCTATTGGTGGCAACCATGACATGACTTATGTGGCATTTGAAGGTCTCCAAATGACCACAGTGGTGACCTGGAGTTTCAGAACTTCAGTTGGGAGTGTGATGAACACTCTTCAGCTTCTGAAGAGTTGTTAGACAGAACAAAAGAACTCAGTTAGAGGAAAATTTGATCCAGAAGAGCCCTTTTCAGATGCAGTGACATTGCCATTATTCAGATTAAAGCATGGGCCTCTTCAATGAGATTAGCAGATGACACTATGATATTAACAAAGACAAGCTGTGACTGTGCTTGCTAGCCATGATATTAATGTAACAAAGAGAAAGCAGTAGAGAAAGGGTTTGATACATTAATCAGACAAAACACTGATTCTTATTTTAGAGTTAAAATAAATTCTTCCAGGTACTGTGTGAACTGTAGGTACTTTCCTAATCATTGTGCAATTCTGTTGAACATCTATGCTATCGCCTTTTTTCAAATTGCTCCTGTCATTTTCAATAGGAAAATGTCTCCATTTGTATCAAAGAGGTATACTTGATCTATGACTGTTTACCTGTCAGCTTAGACTTAACATTAACAAAAAGCAGGTTTTCTCCTTTTTCTGCAAGTACTTATGAATTGTTGTTATTTAATGAGCAGTCACAATACTGAATTCTAAGCTTTGTGAGTGGTCTGTTTTGACTTTATGTGACCCTTTATAACTTCCATAGACTGTGCCTTTGCTTTTGTTTACAATACTACCAGCATGATCGTAGACCCTCATTATTTCATGACTTGTTTGCTTTAATTCCCATTTATCTATTCCTCCTATTCTATCCTTTACATCTATCCATATATTTCATGGAGAATCATGTGAACAAACCTCTACTCAATAATGTCACCTTTTTCTTTCTCAAACTTCATGTGGTTCCCTTTATCAAAGGTAGAAAGCACAGCTGTGTCCAGAGCTGGAGTCAATTAATGTCTGAATTCTTTGTGATTTCAGCAGATAAATTCCACTTTTTTGACTGGTTTTAGAGCAGAAACTAGTTCATTTTCTTTTTTTTTTTTTTTTCCCTTCCCCTGTTCCATGCTACATAATTCTACATTAAGAGAAGAACAATGTATTAAAAGCTTTGCTTTCTTATCCTCACACTAACATTTATATAAATGCTACTATATCACATGGTTTTGGCCCTTGCAGAGTTTCTTGCAAGCAAAAATCTCTGGGACATGAAAAGTAGGTTATATTTGATTCAGCTGATATATAATACCGTAATAATTTTTATTGATAAATATTGATAAATATTGATATGTGCTATCATTGTTTATTAGTAATTTAGTGAGAGTCAAAAGAAATTGTGTGGACAGCTAATTAAGAGCAACTACTATTCCCTTTAGCATAGAACCCTTGTTTACTAGCAAATTAGGAACATTCGGAACAGATTGGATAGTTAGAAAAAAAAGACAAATAACTAAATTCTTTTGGAAATGATACTAAGGGTCATTTTTGAGGTATAATTTAATCCTTAATGCTTAGATTTTGGTGAGAAATCTGCTATGGAGTTCATGGTAGCAGGCTGTAGATATAACATGCCAACTGGCAGCATCCTTTCTCACTCTTTTTGTCCATCCTTGCCTCTGGAAGATAGTGTATTCCAGGGCAAACTTGTAACCCACATGGACACTGTTATGGTCATGTTTAAGTAGATTATTAGACAATGTCCTTTCATGCAGAGCTACAAACCTCTGCTCTGTCTGGTGTTGACAATAGCAGGAGACAATATCTCCTAGGGGGTTTGGGATCTGATCTAGTCTATAGTTTCTGTTTTCTTATCAAATGCCTTTAACGTGGTTCTTTCTATCTCTTACTATTCTGGGAGAAAGAATTTTCCTATTATTTTTCTTTCTTTTTTTTCCCCCTGCCTTTTTGAGTAGTGCTTCATGTATTCAGCTCAAACTGCCCAGAGTTTAAAGACTTTAACCCCAGAGAAAAATCATTTACAGATGGCAATGGCATAATAAAATAAACATGTTACCTTCCAAAGTGTTTCGGAAACTGTAATTGGCCATTTTGTCCATGGATCCGGATTCATACTGTGTCAGTGACAGACAAAATTCAACTTCAGATGAGGATGGGAGCCTTGGGGTCCTTGATTTATCGTTGTTCCCAGGATTGCGGAGTATAGGCCCCTCACTTGTGGCATTGCATAAGGCCTGTTGGCTGTTGTACTCTTCAGATCGAGTACAAATTACCTGTATAAAACACTTTCTATTAGCAGAGTTGCAATTGTAAATAATAAAAGCAAACAAAAGAGGTACTTTGGTTAATAATTTTTTTAAAGTAGCAAAGAAAATGTACAATGTTAAAAGTATGTTGCAAGAATATACAATACTTCTTAGATTTTCTGTTTATGATTTTAATATAAATTATTTCATGTGTTTTTTTCATGGGTTTTCATGGGTTATTTCATGGAAGACACCCCTCTACTACAGTGCACTTTTGGAAATAATACACTAGTCTGTATCTGAAACTACTCATGTAGACGGAGAAATCAATTCTCATTTATGTCCTTGAAAAGTCACTGAGGCTAAAATCAGTGTTACCTACCAATGCAGCAGGACACAAATGGAGTTAAATCTGTTGCTGCAGTCACTAAATGGAGGCTTTTTGGCTGCAGCAGGCTACTGAACAAAGCCATAATCATAGACTTTCCTCCCCACGCAGTAAGAGGCAGAATTTTTGCCTTAGAATATGAAAAAAAAATCATTTATTCTGAACATATCTGTCTGTGCTTTGTCAGACCAAATGGACATTTAGTTTCACTATGTGTTGATGGTGCTATATGTAAAAAATAGGAAAAGACATTTCTGTGGGGATGAACATATATCACCAGCTTAGACACCATAGTGACGAGTATTGGGAAAGGATCTTATATAGAGAGATGAATACAGATATTAAATACTGTCAGAATCCAGCTTCATTTATATAAATGTTCTGGGTTCACAAGCAAAGTCCAGTTACTATGACAGAACAACTCATTATTTGTCAGATGATCTGTGGAAGATACCAGTCCAATTTGAGATTTCTGGAAGAGCAAAGTAGCTCAATGCAGCTTCAAATCATAGCTGATTTGGCCAAGTCAAAGTCCTCCACATTTTCCATGGATTGGAAGTTCCCACACAGACTGTCAGTGTCACTAACGTGCTGCTCAGTATCTTTTTAAGCTAGAAAAATTTATTTGTTACATAAGGATGTGGGTCCTCTGATGACTATTAGCTTTTATAGTAGTTCTCACTGCATCCCCTGTTTGGCCAGTGGTTGGAATAAGAGGGAGAATTTTTTTCATATTCTGGTACAAAAAACCTACAGGGAGTTAGTATGAGTACTAACTCATATTTCCACTTTATATTCAGGAACCTGCCTGACATAAAGTCAGGATGGAGGATGGAGAAAAATATAATGACACAAGGACAGGCAGAAGATCAAGCAAGAGGGTCTGATGGGTATACCTAGTGACATGGAAGATGAATGAATTCTATGAAAATGAAACACAGAAACAATGGCTCAAAACTCCCAGAACTTGTTTTGCATCTCTTACAGGTAAGGCTGAGGCTCTGAACCAAATCTGCTGTCTATTGTTTTACTTTTTTATTTTTTTTTCTGAAAAACTCACCAAAACAAATAAAACTCCAAAGCACAGAGATTTCTTCAAAATGTAGGAGTCTGTGCAGGTAATCAATGTGATTAATGAGAACTTTGTGTGGAGAAAAACCAGATCTCATTACTGAGTGAGACATCATAGGGGAGAAAACACATAACATTGAAACCTCCAGACTTCTTTCACCCTGGAGGTGTACTTCTATTTCATGGACCGAAACAAGGAACGGGAAGGTGAGTGAAAGCAATCATATCCACTGTGAATGGGATGGAAAAACACAAGATTCTCTGTTAGTGAAAGAAATGAGTGGGAGATTCATTTCACCAGCACTAGCTGTGTACAAATTGCCAGACTGAAGCAACACTTTATAGGACAATCTCCGCAGTCAATAGAGAGAGGCATCTCCAGAGCGTGATTGAGCCCTTCTAAGCCAGATGTCTGGTAGGTGAGATATACTTATCTCTAGAGGTGCCTGACTCTCTCCATTGACTAAGGCAATGAAATAAAATTTGTAAAAAATCAATGCAGAAACTGTCTCTGGACGGCATTTAGCAAGGGAAGCAAAATTAAGAGTGTTCAACTTAATGCTCTGCTTTTGCATTAGGATGGGGTGAATCACACCCTGAAGGCACGAATGTGCCTCTGAAGTGACTAAAGACAGAGCCAAAGGCAAGTTGCTTTGCTGCCTAACTAACTTCTGAAAGAGTCAAATGAGATGAGATGAATCTTTCTTAATTGATTTGACCACAAATTCACAGAAAATGTATGACAGAGCTGGTGATATAACCTAGACTTTTTAAGAATCTGGAGCTCTTAAATGATGTTTCCCATGAATATGAATGTCATGAATAAATTATTCTCTTTTTTTTTTTTTTTTTTTTGAAGAGATAAGAAAGCTTATCAGAGAAATTTGTCCTTAGAGACTTCTCTATTATCTGAAAACTAGCCTAGTCTATTAAAACTACTAAGATGACCTTGGGGGCTGAAGATGGTAATCCAGCAGAGAGTTCCATGTACACATTCCCCCCAGAAGCTCACCATGTGGGTCACGATTGTGCATTTCGTGTTTTTTTATTTGTTTGGGTTTTTGGTTTGGCTTTTTGGGCGGGGGGGGGGGATTTAATGACACAGGAACAATAGATGGTATATGGCAAGAGGAACGCTAAGAAATATTCACTTCCCAGCGAATAAGCCTGATCTTACAAATGTGTAGAAACTTCTACCTTTTAAGTATTCTATTAAGTTGTGTGCAATTTACTAAGTGCTCATGCTTAGAAATAGGCATAGAGAACACATCTAATTGAATAAGTGGACAAATTGAGTTGTTAAAATTAATAGGGTCTGGTTCAATTTTCAAGTTTGAACTGATCTCTCTCAATACTGAGCGTGAAAATCTACTTGTGTTTCAGTGTTTTAACAGCCATTTTTAATTGTTAACACATTCCATAATTTAAACAAGATTGTGCCCCTAAGAGGGGTTCGAGTCAGGATTGTGCCTCTAAGAAATCTTTTTTTTAAGAATGCCCACCAAGAAGGGAGAGGTAGTAACATGGAGCAACCTATAGTTATAAAAACAAAACGTAGCTACTGTACTGTTTCTATGATGGTTTTGTGTTACTGAGAGAGTTTATCCCCGTCAGAAGGAAAATAGGGGGATGATTCAGGCTGAGGGAGATGCTCTAGTAATTTCTTTGTTTATGAAAATGCACAGCTCTATGTTCCTAGAAGTGCATTAGTGAAAAAAAACCAAACAAGTGAGTCTTGGCTGATGGAGCTCAACTTATTTCCCAGTTGGTACCTGGCTCAGAAACTACACACATGTAGATTTTCTGTTCGGTTCTGTTTCTGATGGTTCTTAACTAGCTCCATGTCTTTTTCTACCTTCTCTGCCCTGACATCTTCTTTCTTTTTGTCCTTTCCCCACTGCCATGGGGATATATCCCTGTTGAGTCCTAAAGAGGAGTAACATGTTGTCTTCAAGACCAACTTTTCAGATATTCAGACAGGGAATCTTCAAATGATTGCTCAAATCTATCTAAAAAAGGCACATTTCCCTTTAGTTCTGTTTACCCATTTTGGTGAGATTTCATGCAGCTGTTAATGGTATGAGGCTTTTAAACGATTAGAATGTTTTTTGTTTTTGTTTTTTTTTTTTCCATTTATGTCTCAGTGTAGCCTTGTCTTAATAACTAAATTTAATCTAAACAAAAGTCAGGTGCCATAAGTCACCTGGTAATTCATGGTCAAGAAATGCCAACATAAGGGGCAAGAATGAAAATGCTTCTCTGTGACCTTCTGCTATTTGTTCTGAACTAAAAATGAAATAAATATGAAATAAATATGAAATAGCCATGAGAAGAGGCAGGATGCTTTTCCAGAAAGGTGTAACTTAGGCAATATAAATTATGAGTCTATCCTGAAGCTATAATTTGCTGTTTTATCAATAACGGGTTATGTAAGTGGTAACAGAATATAGTCTGGTTAAATGGTTCTTTCTGGATGTAATCTGCATAAAGCACACACAAAATGGGTCACGTCATTGCCTTCTTTTCATCCAGTGGGAGGAATTTCTACAAGAAACATGCTGTTTTAACACAGGATATTTTTTATTTTTTGCTTTTCAGGACAGTCCTGAGCAAATTTCTCAGTTCACTATGGACCAAGCTTCATACTCAAACTGACCTGATGCCTACTTTCCTGCATGCATGAATTCACCGGCTCTAGGAAAATTGCTAGGAAGATATTCAGAGGAAAAGCTTATGTAAGTAGTTAGAAGAACAAATGCCAGTAGATGGCAGTCCAGAATACGCAGCATTGCTCCTGGCTCTTGTAGCACCCAGCAAAAAAATCCCTCCATGCACTGCAGTTGAGATCTTTAGCACAAATCTCTGTATCGTTTCTTAGAGAACAGACTGTAAATGTGTGGAAGCGTTGCTGCTGTCTCACACTTTTTCAGAAACGGGAAACCCTTTTGTCTTTTAACGTGCAACTGCCTGCACAGACTAGCCCCTGTGCCTAAATAAAGTGAACTACATTACAGGAGTCTTCAGCAGTGTTCAGTCCTTTGCTATTTTTAAGGTAAAAACTTTAGGAGTTTGAGTGACAGATTCTTTTTAATTGCTTTGGATTTATCAAATCTGTACTCACAGGGACATGCAATCCAGGTAATATATACCTCAACACTTGAAAAAAGGTAATTTTCTATGGTATTGAAATAGCTGCTCACTTAAAAGTGACCTGAAGTTCGTTAGTTTGCTGGGGAAGTACAGCCACTCAAAGGCTCTTTCTCCGTCTTTCTCCACTTATTCTCCACATTCCTCCTTGGGAATGGTATTAAAGTGCAGGCCTCATGCTGGATTTAAAATATTTGGCAATTGTAAAGAGGTTTAATTTTTCCTTTTTTTTTGGCTGCATTAGGACTTGGCATAATCTAATCTTAGTAAGTGGCATCCAGGAGCCATTTACTCACCAAACTGGGAAAATGCAAGGAAATCCCCAAATAACCCACAACAGAACAAAGTGTACTTTGGGAGCTTGCTTTTATAGGTAGGACTTTAAAAGGTTCTGTATCTATAGCAGATAAAAAAAAAAAATTTAAAAGGCTGTGTATATTTATATTTGGTTCTTCATGTACTCCTGAATATTAGGAGGAATGGAAAAATAAAACGGCAGAGGACTGAATAAAAAAAAAAAAAAAAAGAAAATTTGGAAAACAAAACCAAAAATTCAAAGAAGTCCTAAGAAACATCTTTGTACAAGGATAAGGTCATTAATCATCTTTCTGACCCCTGCAGCACATGCATCAACTAGCAGAGCTGTGAAACTCAGGCTAAAAGGAGATGAGACAAACACAAATTGACAGCACTGAAATAAACCCAGAGCCTTCAAGGTATTTTCTCAGCCTTCAGTAAAAACTGTCTGAGTTCAATCTCTTTGCTCAGAGGCAGCCCAGAACTGAGGGGTAACTTTCACTCCTCTCATCACCTCAAAATGGTGCTGGGGTGGAGTAGGAAACTCGGTTATCCATTACTGCTGAAGTTTTCATTAACACTTTCTGGTTTGACAGACCGCGATTCCCTGCTCTCTGGCTGTCCCCAAGCTATAACATTAGTGTTGCTGTCTCCATGTCTGCCCCAAATTTTCACTGAAGTTCACTGAATTTTTTTAGAGTTGGAAGGGACTGTAGAGATCATCTAGTCCAACTCCCCCATCCTAGCAGGATTGCCCAGAGCTAGAGCATGTCACTAGCATGTCACATCCAGGCGGGTCTTGAAAATCTCCAAAGAAGGGGACTCCACGACCTCCCTGGGAAGCCTGTTCCAGGGCTCTGTCACCCTCATTTTCATTTCACCCCAAATTCATGACACAACTCTCCATGGGTAGGTCTCTTTTTCTGTTGAATTATTAACAAAACCATTCTTTTAGGAAATTCATTATCTATTAATTTATACACCTCTGAATATGTTTATCTTTTACACTACCCAACTCCTGAGCAAGCACAGCTACATGCTAGAGAACAGCAAAGTGACCTCAGGCCAAGCTCTGCTATCAGCCACTCCTGATCCCATGGAAGAAGGGGAGCTACTATGAGATTACCGTGACATAACGAGGCTGAGGATACTCAAGCGTCTGTTCCTGCTGTGCATGGGTACCGATTCCCTCAGGCTGGGGTACAGAGGTGTGGCATGTGGACACTTATCTCTTTGTAATAGGAAATGTTTCAAATTTATGATCCATGAAAGCTTATCATCAGGGGACCAAACTTGATAAACTCTTCTTTTGCAGAGGCTGTTGTTTTTTTAATTTACCAGCCTGTAGCTGGTACTGAAACCTATTAAGTTGCAATAAAAAATGAAGTCATTGAGTTCATGAGATACTTGGGTGTCCACAGTCCACAAGCAGATGGATATAAGACTTTGGCTGATTTAAAAATCAATAATTGCTGTTTTCTGATGTTTGTATTTTTGAAAATTTCCTGCAGTTCTTCAAGATGGACATAAAACAGTGCTTCAAATGTTCCTCTATTCATCTAGCAATACAGCTCACTGATAAATTGTGCTTAGAATTAAATAACTGTGTCTGAAAAGCTGAATTTTGTATTTCTTATGAAGTGATATTTTCAAGTAATGGATCTAAAGTGCTGTCATTATTACTTCAGGACCATTAAGTCCATTTTCTATTTGTGTAACTTCTTTCCCTTTTGTAGTAGCTTTGAGTTTGTGTAAGTGCTTCTGCAGGGTGATACAGAATGAAGTGCTAAGGGAAATTCTTGGTGCTTGCAACAAAGAATTGGCTGCAGGTTTACACCAGCACATCTGAGAACAGACAGCTCTACACGTTATGCAATTACTTCTCTTAGGCAAATTTTCTTGCAGGAAATACAAGATACAGGGGGCTGAAGTTGGTGGCAAACCCTGCTTGCCACAATAGCAAACCTAAACCAGCACTTAAATTCTCCTGCTTTATTTCTTCATTGTCTGCCTAGCACACTGTGGAGATCCCCAAACTCTAATGTTAACTACCAGCAGAAAGATTCTGCTTTTATTTGCAGAAGGCTTTGTATGCATTTGTGGCTCCACTGACTTCAGTTATTTCTCCAAATTAGACCTGGTGCAGAGGAAAGCAGAATTTCACTCACTACTATTTAAATGAGACATAATAATTATTTTTTAGCAAAACCATTATCTGGAATAATTATAGAAATGGGTACTAAAACAAAAAAGTCTCAAAATGTCATGGAAGATCTCCATTTCCCACATAACCTTCCATTAATTCAGCATGGAATTGTGAAATTTGGTAAAGCATTAGTAGGTGTCATGCAGTCCTAATTCTGAATGCAACACTTGAATCATCACAAACAAGTAACTGAAAACATGAGAAAATCCTTGCTACCTACCCTAAGACATGAGCCAAGCAAACAAATAAAAACACTAAAAATTCCCAATACTCTTGCTGGTAAAAACAGAGGCAGGAATCAAAAGTTTCACTTAGATTATAAACATGAGAAAGATGTGGACAGATAATTCACTGAGCTGAGTGGTAACAGCAGCATGTTGAAGAAAAAGTAAGGCAAAAGCAAGATTTTCAGCATGTATTCATGGGTATCCATGTTGCCATGGCAACTTCTCAATGGAATAAAGTATTTTCTCCTTTCTTTAGAGAGTAAAAAAAAAAAAAAAGGGAGAGATGTTGTTCGGCAAATAGGCACTTTCCCTTTTATTCAATAAATCTATAACTATTTCCTAACATAGCAGGCATTGTTTTGTTATGCTTTGGGAAGAGACTTAAAATTCTAAAAAGGAAACCATATTATAGATGTGTTATTCAAAATAAAAAGAGGGCAAGAGAAACCTTTCTCTTGCCCTCTTTTTATTTTGAATGCTTATTTAAAGCCTAAAAATTCCATCACATTTCTGGATCCTCCTCTTCTTTTTTTTTTTTTTTTTTCTCTTGTTGTTTAGCTACAGAGCTTGGATAATCAGCATATTCTGCAGCAGATCTATGGCTGTTTTCTGGTTCAAGCTAAAGCTGTTTTTGGTTTTATGGAGTGAGATTCTGATCTCTTACTTTGTGCTACTTGAAATAGTAGCATGCACCAAGTTATTTCACCATAAGCAATTGTTTAAATTTGGATTCAAAGCTAATAAAAAAATACCAGTTTGTGTTGTATCTTTATCTCTAACTGATTGACTAAAATGTAGATCTGTTCAATCTCTTTCATTCCTTCTCTAGATAAGGCAGAGGAGATATACATAGATAGAAAATGTTAAAGGGATATAATTCCCTTTGAAGGTCAAGTTATTGTAGCCCTGGTTTGGAAATTTTGATAACAGTGTAGCATTTCCAGAAGTGGCTGAAAAATATAAGTGATAAGCACTCATTTTCACAAATTACTTGGAAAACTTCAACAAAGAACTTTGGTGCTTTTACATAAATATGCTGACACTGAATTTATTTTAAGCATAGCAAAATTGTTAACACCTGTTATACAAAGTTATACAAAAAATATCTGTTAAAGCAACTTGCTTCTTAAAGAATTCTCTATATTTTCAGGATATATTTATGGGAGCTGATTTTAAATTAGAAGTTATAAAACTCACTGGGATGGATCGAGTGTAAGAATTTGGATATGATTAATAGTACCTTAGAAAAAAATAGTTAAACATAACTATCTGACCCCTGCAGGTCTTTTGTAAAATTCTGCTAGCAACCAGTTGATTCCTTTATGCTACCTGCCTCCTGCTGCTTTGGTTATCTCATCCAGTACACTGTATTGCTAGCTCCCCTTGACACATGTAACCAGTGCAATTTTAGTTTCACTTAATGCATTTTAATACTTGCACTGTTTTTCACATAAGTCTTTATTCAGTGCAGTGCAGAACAGCATCAGATTGACTTCATTCTGGTAATGCAATCTAATTAAGTTAGGAGAGTTCATGCAGATTCATGCTGCTAGAAATGAGCAGGATCTTGGGAAACAGGATGAACACACATGCTTGTAGCTGTATCTACTTTATGGCAGTGAGGCCAAACAGTGTGAAATGATCTATGTCTATGTCTATGCTGATAAAACCACCTTAGCCTCCTGAACAAGGTGGTTGTATGCAAGCATTCTCCTGGAAATGATCCTGAAAGGTACCTGTTTGGGGGAGAATGTCGTAAAATAGGTCTGTTATGGGAATGGGAACGTTTGAATTTACAGTCCATACAAAGTCTATATTGTTCAGAGGACACAAATCAAGACTAAATACAGTATAAACAGCCCAGTTAGTTGCTGTTTTGTAATGCCAGAATATCAGAGAGCTGATGGAGCTCGTATCTCTTTCACTTTCCATTAAATCACTAAAAATGCCCAACCTTCATTTGGTCTGTTGCTACAGAAATAAATAGAACAAAGATAGATTTACATCAACATAATCATAGACTTCAGTGCCAGAAGGGACTCTTGCTATTGTCATGATGGAGTGTGTCTATGGAAGCCAATAGACCTTTGTCACTGTATTTTAGGCGATGTGACAGTAATGAGCAAGAGACAAAAAAACCCAGAGACTCTCAGTTAGAACAGCACAGTATAGTTCAGCTATATGAGAACACATCAGCTATGTAAATATTTACATACAAAATATCATAAATAAATATGAAAATGTAACTTGGTTTAATTTGCAGTGCTTTTAAGTGGCAGGAATAGGTGTTGAATTTACTTCTTAGTTTCTTTGACCAACAGAGGTTACTTCTTATACAACTTTTGAACCACTGCTGTGAATTACACAGATGCTTCTTCTGAAATCTAAAGATTTATTTTATTTGTTTGTTTGTTTTGTTGTTTTTGTGTTTTTATTTGAAAGTTGAAAAGCTTCATTAGACAGTTTTTGATTCTTAGAGAGAGGAAGGCACTGAGAGAGGGGTAGAATCTCTGAAAACTCTTTGTCTCTATTTCCATCATTCAGTCACCAATTGTCTTGCAATTTGGTTGTGTGCTGGCAATTTGTGTACATAAATCCTACTTTTTCTCACCTGATTGCTTCAACAGACCTAAGCCCGTTTAGTCTGCTAAAGGCCATATCTGAACACAAAGACATTAAGTTCCACCTTAAATTTAGTTTCTTCATTAAGCAGTCTAAATCCTACAGTCAGAAAGAGGCAGAGAGACAAACAAACAGCTCTAAATGAAGATTAAGTCCACGTAAAATCTGGTTTGCTCTCTGGTAGTGCTTACTTTCTCTCCAGGGATATCTAAGGCAATACAGCATGGCTAAGCTCCCAGCTCGTGCACCTCACTTGGTAGGATAATTCTGGCAAAATCAGCCTTTCCCTTCCCTTTCCCCTTGGCTTGTCCTTACCTGCCATGAAGAGAAAAATGATGCTGGGCTGAGTAAATTGGGATTGGTGGGATGTCTGCCACCCATGTATTCATCGGTGCAGACCCCACAGTCCTCAGCATCTCTCCAGTCCCAATAGGGGATGGTGAAGTTCTCATCACCTGTTATCTTCTGGATCTCACGTTCCCACATCAGCAGAAAGACCCGATGCCAAGGTAGAAAACCAGGAGCTTCATGAGCAAAATCAATGTCCCTCCACACATTGGATCCACCTAAGAGTGTGTCTCGAGAGGCATAATAATGCATCCACACAAAGAGATCATACACGTTGATGTTTCTGAACATGGGGTTGGAGCCATTGTTCATCTGAGCATATGTGCCAGTAGCAATAACATACTCCTGGCTAGGAGTGTTCTTTGCCAAGTTAAGGTAGGCAAGAAACTTGTCCTTCTCACTGGTGGTGAGCTGGAAGATATTTCTTCTTGTTCTCAGTCGCCTTTCAGTGCAGTTGGGACCTGAGAAACCAAACTTGCACTCCCCACAGTTGAATCCCATGAAGTTGCCTTCACATCTGCAGGTCCGGTTGTAAAATATAGAGGGCCAGTCCTCTCTGTCATCCACTCCTGAGAAAGGGAACTGTGGTCCCAGCGGAGCCTGAGAGAGCAGGATGTTCTTGCAGGACCCTCTTCTGGAAAGCTCCCCACAAGGGGACCCATCTCCATCCCAGGGGGGACAGCACTCCTTCCTCAGCAAGCTCTGTGTGTTTGCACAGGCTCTGGGAAACTGGCCAGTGGACGGCTGAAAGATGACTAGCAGAAAACCCATGGTAAACAGCAACATCCTTACAGAGCAGCAGGAGAGCATAGGCGTTACGCTTCAGTGCATGGAGTGCTCTCTCTGACCCTTCCAAAGTCCTGGCTGTGAAAGAAATTCCTCCCCTCCACCAGGAATGCTTCACTGCTGACTTCTGTTACAGTGCACCCTCCAATGTCCTTCCCCATTCCTAGCCTGGATGCATTTACACACAAATGTAATTCAGGGTTAATCTGATTATCACATGTTCTGGGTGAAAACCAAGTGACTTTTTTCCCCACCCCCTACAGGTTTGAAAATATAGGCATTTATTATAAACTTTCATCTTCTGCCTAGCACATGATTGCTTTCCTCTGGCAATTGGAGAGGAAGTAAAAATTAAAATTTGGACACAGCAACAATTGTTAGCTCTTCAGATTCCTTGTTTGATTATATGCTTTATGGTTGTTTAAAAAAAGACCCAAAAGAATCTGATCACTTAAATAAGCACAGTAAACCTAAGAATGAGAAAAAAAACAAAACAAAACCAATGTGGGACTAAGCTATCTATTTTTTTTAAGAGAAAGTAAACATAATATGTGATCAGATTAAGTGTGAACATAGGGCAGAACAAGAATAAATGGTTTGGCTTTGTAGTTTTATATTTCAGTGTAAACTGCCTTTCCTGGGCCAGCACAGAGCAAAATAACTTTACAAGGGAAGCAATAAACTCTTCAGAAAAATATAATTTTTTTACCTTAGAATCCATAGCACGTTGACAGCTAATGAGACACTGAAATCTGCACCCAAATCTTCTCTGAAATTTTGTGGGGAATACAGGCAATCTACCAATAGATTTAGAGAAAGCACTTAAAGCAGTTGTCTCTGGAGCTGGAAAACAAATCTTGACTCCCTTTTTTCTCCCATCAGGCAATTTGCAAACACTGTATCTACATTCTTTACTCAATATGTTACTGGGCAGCCTCCAGAACACCCACCTCTTTTTCTTATACATTACCCTGATGAGAGCTGTATGTGTGGCATTAGAAGTTAAAAATTCTGTGAAGTTGTCCCTTGAAGCAAAGGGACAAAGTTTTGCTGTTGGGCAATTTCCACGAGTTATCCACAGTTTTCTTCAGCTACCACTGTGATTAGTAGGAGCTGTTTTGTTGGTTTCATTTTTTTATAAGAAACATTGTAAATTATTTCCTTATGTTTTGGGAGAATCCCAACAGGGCAGGAATAATGTATTAGCAAACAAAGTGAGAACTTTGCTGGGAAACGATGCCTTTTGCTAGGATCAGCAGGTCATCACATGACTGTGCTGAGGGGCACGAGGTGCTTTAATCCTGTTGGCGTCTACACCTCAGGTATTCCAGGAGATTATCCCTGAGTCCCACTGCCAGCAAGCCCGTGATGGGGGAGCTTGGAGCAAGAAGTGCAAAGGAAAAGGAGCTGCTTTTTCAAAAAATATTTCTAACGACAGGCTGATGTTTACTGTTTTTGACTGATTCCCCTGGTTTCCAAGCTAGGCTTGTAAAATGGATTTCATCACAGAAATGTTACTTGTTTGATTTATTTTATTTTCTCTGTGCCTGGCTGTTTGGGAAACCTTTGCAATTTATTTCACTTACAGTTCCTCCCATGGAGGCTAGTGCAAAACTACTATATGCGAGAAGAGATTCATCTCTGAGGATAATGATTTTCTTTTCTTATTTTTTTTTTTTTAATTTTCACTGAAAATTAAAGGTGAGAAAGGCCTGAGGTAGAGCCTTAGAGCGAACCAGGAAAGCCCTCATATCTATATTTAGGCAGATATTCATAGACACAAATGCATTCAATATTCTATTTTTATATTCAAGTGAGATTTTATGTTCAATGTTAAAAAAATAAGAATTTGAGCCTTGACAGGTGTCATATGACAAGTTTCTGAAGCAGCTGGTTAACAGAGCAATCCCCTGTGAAACGATATTAAATGAGAAACTCTGAATGAAGAATGTGATGGCAGAGCAGCACATGCCCTTCTTGACCTACTATTGAGCAGAGTCCGGTGTTGAGTAACTGTCAGTGATTCATATAATAGTTGAAAAAAACAAGATTTCTAAATATCAACTGCCATAAATATTAAACAAATAAGAAAATATGTGCTCCTATTCCCATGTGTGACTGTAGAGAACATGAGACAGTCACACCTTACATGCTGCCTCTGGGCAAAATTCTCTTTATTAAGAGAGGCCTCATGGGACTTTTCTTTTTTTTTGTGCTTCAACACAGAACTCTTTATTTCATTGTTCATCTAAAAAGAGACCAAAACATTAAATCTGCCTTAAGTTTGTCCATATGTGAATTTAGTCTTTTTGACTGAAAACTCTTTCCTTCATGTTCTGCCAATGGGTTGTCATCATCTTCCATATGTTTTGAGGGACCCATTTCTCACTTCTGGGTGACCACATTTGAGCATGTGTCAAAACTTACCCATTTAAGGTCCACAAATGTTGTGTGGACCATAAGATCAGCGTGGCTAAGGCACACCTCTTTCTCTATTCAAGAACAAGAAAGACAAGGGTTTGGTGTCCATGCCCAACTTTACTTGATTCCGAAACATATATGATCAGGAATCACTTCACAGTTGGGTCTCATAAAGGCAACCTTCAACCACAGACGAGCTTGGGGCTCTGCCTCATGTCACCAGATCTTAACTCCACCCTAAATTTAGCAACTGGATCAGTTAAAGATTTGGTTTCAGTCTAGAAATGTAGACCAGTAATACTAGTACTTAATAGCAGACTGGTGTTTTTATTAGAAGGTCCTTAGGCACTTCATAGAAATGTCAGTAGTTACTGAAAGGAAAAAACCCAGACACAGAGTAGTGAGATGTCTTCCTGAGGTTCATATATGTTGGCTTGCTTGTGGCATTAGGATCAGATTTTCAGCACCATTCTTCATTGACAAACCAAACTGTTCTTATAGACATGGCCTTTATCTTTCTGATGGGGTTATGGACAAAGAAAAGGAACAATCCAAATAAAAGACAATATCATTGAAAGGGGGTTCATATTGCCTCATAAATATAACTCTTAGTCTCCTCAGATCTGACCGGGCTGTCCTTTGAAAGATAATTTCTTTCTTTTGGAAGATATCACAAGAAATTTCAGTTCTGATCTGCTGATACTGAATCAATCCAAGTTTCAAGTAATATTAATGAGTTTTAAAAAATTCTGACAGCTGTATGACACTTCAAAGGAAGCATCTCTCGATGTTGTTTGTCAACACTTTTTAGGAATTCTGTGGGGATTTTAAGGTCCAAATATCTATGTTGAATGGGGAAAAAGTGAAATTTGTGATGAGAAAATGGAGAATAATTTTTAATTATAATTATTTTAAAAGCCAAGTATAAAAATGTGAAGAAACAAAGGCTGGATAGAAATGTTTGTGCTGTTCAGTTCCAGTGGAGAGAAAAACAGTCAAGAGAAAACCAAACAGAAAAATAGGTTATTTGAGATAGATGAGTACAAGGACCTTTTGACAATGACAGAACACTGACAAATGTAAGGAAAGATAGCCTGTTAACCAGCCAGGAAATTCAGTCTGACAAACCAGTAGTCTCAGATTGTGCTTTCTGATCCTTACTTTGCTGTTCAGCATTAACATCCTCATGCACTGCACAAGGCACCTGGTTTCAGATGTTTTCCTGAGCTCCTGCTGAGCTCACATTTCATGTAGCTGAAGGACAAAGCATTGTTTTTTTCCCTTGCTCCATGACCCGTGTGCCAGATGGAGCTATCAGACACCTCAGTGATTTGCCACTGAGCCAAATCTAGCTTCTGGCCACCAGGAGAAAGAAAGCAGGAGTGAATGTAGGGTAATGCCACATGTCATAGATACTATGTTGTGGTGAAAACCACATCTCTTACTTACTGATAAATGAAAGAAGTTTAAGAAGAGTTCTGCTTACCATTAAGAACCATGAAGCAGCTGAGCATTTAAACATTACACAAGGAAGAGGAAAATATTTAATTTTTATTCATCAGCTTTTTATCCTTATGTGGAAACCCCCCCAAGTTTCTGATTAGAAAGTAAGAATTTCACTGTTTACTCCTGTTAATCAAAGCTGTTTACTAAGAAGTAGACTAGAAACTTCTACAAACTTTTTAGCCTAAGTTGAAGACCCACACACCTTTTAGTATGATATTTGAAGATCAGGCTTAAAGACCTGTTTGAGTGTATGAAAGTAGTACAACCCTAGGCTCAAAAACTATTCTGAATGCTGTAGGTAGCTAACTTTTAATTGAAGAGCAGCATACACAATGTGCGGTCCGTACAGCTGATGGTATGACAGGGGTAACCATGGGCATATCCAACCATGAGTTGGTTGGGCCCCTAATTTGAAATTCAGTGAAAGGTTCAATTATTTTTGGCATGTGCAGCAATTCAAAACACTCCTGTCACCCCAACCAGCCTCAGCCCTGAACTCTTGCAGAAAGAAGTCACAGGTGTGATTGGTTTCCCAGGCCAAAGATTTGATACCGTGGTTATGAAAGCAATCTTTGCATTAGCAACCCAATCCTCATGTAACTTGGTCCATGCATGAATCCCCACGCTCAGCACTATTGAATCAATCAGAGAAGACAAGGCCAGCGCCAGTTTTATGGGCTCTATCCTGCATGTAAAGAGGAGAGCTACCTGTTCTAGCAAAATAATGAAAGTGTAGACAGATGATATTTGATCAGTCACAAAGCCTGCTGGCACAATGTTAATCTATCCATTTTAACAGCATCTAACCAGTGAGTTTTATTCCACTTTTATTACATGGCCATGTTGGTTTTGATCTGATACTGGGAGCCCCAGAGAGACATACTTAGTGCACCAGAAAATAGGTATTCAAAGTGGTCTGAAAACATAGGATAAATATTACAGGTAACATCTAGGAGTATGAAGAAAAGACATTGATCTGTAGTCCAAAGCAAGAGAGAAGAGTCACTGATGCAATCAAAGCAATAAAAGTATAGAAAAACCAGCATAAGACAAAAGACAGTTTTCCCCTCTTACAGATGGAAGATAGTATGAAAGTAAGTATTAACCTACTGATCTATAATCTACAAGATTTTGTTTTTTGCTGCAGGTGAGCCAATACCTATCTGATATCTATCACTCTGATGACAGAAGGGCATCCAAAGGGGATGGTGAAGCAATATTTTCTATAGCTCGGTTACACTTCACCTCTGCTTTCAGCTCTTTGCTAAAGGCAGGCTGGCTTCTGGCTTTTGGGAGCATGCTGGGCAGAGCAAAAATTCTGGTAAGTAAGTCTGAATGCTTCCCTGCCAGCTTTCAGAGGAAAAGTATGATACGATTTTTTACTACTGTGTGGCTGATACTTAAATTTGGCCTTGATAGCAGGCTAAGGCCCAGTATTAACTAGGTGGATAATAGCATGCTGGTTTCAGGAAATCCCTGTCTCATCTACCAGCTCACTGAGGCTGAAAGCACAGAAAGTTTTTCAGCAACCTGCAAGGAAACTATTCATATTTTTTTTTGGTGGCTAATATTCTGCTTATTTTCCAAGAGGAACTGGCCTGCTGAGAGGTTATGCAAGCACTGTAACACGTGCAAAACTAGTGGTGGAAACAACTAGGGAAGAGACAAGGCCAGCCTTTGCTCTGTTGGAGGTCTCTTGGACTAGCTCACCCACTTTGCAGAGCCACATCCTTTGCCCTTGTGGCAGGTACCCCACAGCCATGTCTCAATCAACTGCAGTCTTATTCTCGCAGTTAAAAACCTTAAATCTTTCTCCTCCTCTCTAGTGTCCTCTGATAAACTTAAGTCTCTGCAGGTTGACTGAAGGGAACCTACCTCCTGGGCTGCCTACTGTGCTGAGCTCCTCTTCAGAAAGAGCTGTGTCTAATAAGTGCCTCTGGGCCCTTCTCACATACTTGTCCTGCTCCATTTATCCAGCTCTGTAGAGACACAGAAGAATAATAAAAAACTCCTAGTAGCTGCCTGTTGGTTTTGTGTGTGTGCATACTTTGCAAAACAGATAATCAAGTGGTGTATTAAAAAACATGAGAGTGACATTTAGAAGAGAGCAGGTCTCAGCAGCTCCTGGTGGTAAGGCAAATATGGTTTTGCAGTGTCGAAAACTAAATTTGGAAAAGGAATAAGAGAATCAGTTGGGATTGGTGCATATATATTGACCAGCTGGGACCCTCTGAGCCTGAGGTCACCTCATATAACCTCTCCTAAGCCACAAGCAGATGGGCTTCCATGAAGCCTTGCCTTTGCTTGTAGATAGAAGGTGGATAAGCAGTTCATGTGCATATTTTTCTCTTAATTTTAAACACACATTATTTTAGTCATAAATTGGTCCTTTTAACATACTACCAAAAAATCCTTTAAATACTCAAACATAGTGAGGAGAATGCTACATTTGTTCTAAAGCAAATCCCAGAGTTTTGGTGAGGTAAATAAAAACTTTGTGAATGGGAAAAGACGATGACTTTTTCATATCTATAGAATAACCTTTAAAATTAAAAATATCAAAAAAGTGATTATATGTGGCTAGTTCTAGTGAAAAAAAAAATATGCACAGCAGAAATTAATCTCATATGTTACACTCAGACTCTTTCCTTTGAATACTCTCCTGCGGTGAGCTTAACCTCTTTTGGGTTTGAAAAGCAGTTTGGCTGGCTAGACTTACAGACATTCAGAAAACTCCTTAAACATCATGACTTTTTATTGTTAATTGGTTCTTACAGTCTGCAGCTTTTGCTTTGCCTGAAACCCCCTTATTTTGGTAACTCGGGTAGAAGGAGCAAATCAGGCTGTCGGAGACCATAATATACATGCATTTTCCATGAGACACAATGGGAGAAGGAGAACTGTGGAAAGTGAATGTTCCCTCATTTCCCAAACTGTGACCTGCATCAATGCTTATTATTGCAAGATTTCCAAGCAGGGGCCTCCCATGCTGCAATGGGCAAGAAAGAAATGATCTGCAAGTCCAACGTGCCCACAGGAGAATGACACATGTCTTCCTTTTGCTTCTCCTGCTCTGCAGAGCAGAGAAGATCATGTGGTTCTTCAGTCCCAGATCATTTCAGGGAGAGAATACAGATAATAAAGGAGGCAATTATAATAGCTCCACTCACATTTCTATTAATTTAAACCTCTCTACAGCATATGAAAGATAAGGGAAAAAGACATACATTGTTTAAAATTCAAAAAATCTTATTAACCTTCCATAACTGTCTGACAATACTCAAAGGCCCAGCTACACAAAAGACTCAAACATTAGATGTAGTCTCTGATTCTCCCCCTTTCCAAATAATGACTGTAATGAAGAATCAAATTGTACTGAATTTGACTTTCTCTGTAGAACTTGAATAATTAATCCACAGCTAAATAAATATATAAATAAGACCTTGACATTCAATTTCACTTCAGTGCAAATAGCGGATAGGAAATTCAGTTTCTCATGATGCAAATTCTCTGAATAAAGAAGAAAATGTCTTGGTAAGACATTAAGCACTTGGGAAAATGGGGAAAAAAGTTCCTCCCCAAGTAATGTAGAATGATTCTGATAATAGCTGACAGTTTTGAGTAACATGGAGAAGGTACCTTACGAATTATTTTTTTAATTTTTCTCCTTATTTTTTGCCATTAGGACGCAATATGATTGAAACTAGCAAAAAAGAGAATTTTCTTCCTACAAGCCATAATTAAGATACTAGATCTCTTGTAACTGAAAATTTTCATAGGTTCAAAAACTGACCAGACCAATTCAGTAAGAAAAAATTATCAAAGCCTGTTAAGTACGAACACATCGTCTCAGGCTCCAGAAGTCGAACTTCTAGAGGAAGTCTAGAACCCTAAATTACTTGAGAAAGGGGGATCATTCCTGGGAAATGTTTCTACAAACGTGTTCTGTTCTCAGACCCATAGAGCATCTACCATGGTCCGTTGTGGGGGGAGAAAAATGGACAAGCTGATCCTTTCGTTTGACCATTTCTATAACAAAAGCAATTGCTCCATTGCAGCCAGGATATGTTTAGCACATATGTCACCAGGCAGTTCCTGGTCTCTGCTTCAGAGCAGTGCAAATTTAACATGTCTCCTTGATATTCAACAGCAAAGTTCCCACAGTAGTTAAAAAGGAGAATGCACGAAGATTTGAGGTTTATTTTACAAAATAAAAAGTAGGCCTGTTTTTAACTTTTCAGAAGAAAAAGCAAAAAGCTGCGTGCAAGAAAATAGATTTTGTAGCCAACAAACCATATTTCTTTGAGGTTACTCACATTGATACTGTAAATATTATTTGTGCACCATTTATAGGTCCTGGGAGAGTTCATGTGGCTAGAAAGATACTTGAAAGAAATGAATGGTCAAGTAGTAGGAAGTCCTTTCTTCTCCCTAAGACATAGAACATACGTGTAGAATATACCAAAAATAGATAGTTTGGGAAGTGAAGCATCAGTGCTATTAACAAAGTCAAATTATAGAGGTTTATTTAAACAGAAATGTGTTTAGTATTTCTGACATAAGTGTTAATAGACTAAAATGTTTACATTAACTTTAAATTGTTTAAATTAATTTATTAACTTTAAATTATTCCTAGCACACGAAATGGACTTAGCCTAAGCAATTTTATCACTAGAGCCTCAAAAACCCAAATCCAGTAAAAACGTAAAAAGTCTTGCGAGGAAAGGCTAATTTCAGAAAGCGTGAAGGACTGAATGCGTTCTGAGAGCTATGATTTGGCAGATCATTTGGGAGGTGGGAGAAGTAAAGACTTAGGAGTGAGTTTCCAAATGGAACTTTGCACCATTCTTTACATTTCCATAACACATAAGAATACTAAAATGCCTTAAAGTTTATGCTGGGATCTTTTAGTCAGCTACTTGCTCATCTTTGGGTACAATAGGTGCAATGTACCTATAGAATCATAGAACAGTTAGAGTTGGAAGGGACTTTAAAGATTATCTAGTCCCAACTCCCCTGCCCTGGGCAGGGACACCTCCCACTAGAGCAGGTTGCTCAAAGCCCCATCCAGCCTGGCCCTGAACACTTCCAGGGAAAGGACATCCACAGCTTTTCTGGGCAACATGTGCCAGTGTCTCACCACACTCACACTAAAGAATTTCTTTCTGTTATCTTATCTAAATCTCCCCTTTTTCAGTTTAAAACTGTTACTCCTCATCTTATCACTACATTCCCTGACAAAGAATCCCTCTCCATCTCTCCTGTATGTCCCCTTCATGTACTGGGAGGCTGCTATAAGGTTTCCCTGGAGCCTTTTCTTCTCCAGAAGAAGAAAAATCTTTTTTCAATAAATATGTATCTATATTATAAGTGGTCAGGTGCTATTTTGCGTGTGTGTGCTGGCTGGTTAAGGAAAATAAGCTGGTACAATGTGGTGCGGTATGGTTAAAGGATATTGTTTCAGTGATGGAGAAATTTTAGTGGTTTGTGCTGATGCAAAGCTGGGCATTTGGAGAGATTTGGACTGACACACCACCAACAATGTATTGCTACACTTTTAAAATAAATTCAGTGTCAGACACAAAAAGGGTTTTGCTAGAAGAAGCTTTGTACATGTTAGTAATGTGATCTAGCATTAAATACAGCCAAGTTTATTTTGAACTTGTTCTTCTCCTCACCAAAAACAAAGCCACATTTAATGCTATGTTAGGTAAAATGCTTCTAAAGATGTGGAAACTGCAGGGCAATATCATACATCCTGACACCATGTGCCTTCAGCACATACCAGAGATGGCTTCATCACTAACAAGTGGTAACAACAGCATGAGAGAAGTACTGAAAGTGGGTCAGTGACAATTACTGACAATGTGCATATGGTAAATCTTAATTGTCCCTTACACCAAAAATAAGCAAGTAGCAATGAAGAGGGAATTGGACTTCAACCCCCTTTGTATGAATTCTTTCTTGAGGAGTCTATTTTTTTTCAGTATTTTATATTATTTAACATGTCATGCTTAAAAGCAAACACTGCCTCAATGCCATGAGTTTATATCAGATTCTCCTATGGAAAAGATATAAAGCTCAGATATTCCTAAAAACATTTGCCTGTAGCTTTTCTATGCAGAGTGATATCTCAAGTTTTCTAGGTCTGATATTTTGGGATCTCCCAGAACTAGAAGTACGTGTCAGTTCTGCCCTACTTTTGGGAGTGTCTTCATTTCATGGGGGCAGATCTCCTGTTTTCTATTTCAGTGCTTGAGATACATTGGACTTCAGCCTTACTATTTGGGTGACTGGTGTTTTCAGGGATGTTGCTTTTATGAATGACTTATTTTTTTCAAAGTTTGTACTAGCAAAATTATTAATAGACTTATTTACATGGCAGGACAAGGAAAACTAATAACCACCAAATCAATCTGTAGGCATGCCACATTTTTAAACTGTCCTTGCATGCATTTGATTTTGGTGTGATCAGTATGCTCCTGTGTGGAAGATCTAGGGCTACTTTATATCACCCAGAGAACTGCAAATGGTTAATGTATTGGCATGACATATAGTTAGGCATTTTGCCTTCATTCACAGGTAAAAAAAAGTGAGGTTGAGAGAGATAAAGCAGCCTGTGCTGAGGTCACAAAGTGGCCTATTTTTAATGTGTTTGAGAATTTGTAGCAAAACTAACAACAATAACAAAATCAAATTTTCATGAACTTAAAGGAGAAGATAGCTGATTGCAGTACCATTGCCAGTTTATCTCCTCATTTAGTTTAGCTTGAGAGTTAAAACACGTTCATGTCACACATGAATTGCCACATTTCCAGCACATATATTTCTCACTCTTTGTTTGGTCATTATGTTCTTTCTCCTATATGCAGAGCTGTTTGTATTCATTGATGGACTAAACTATCATGAAGAAAAAATTTGTCCAAGGAAAATGATATAGATAAACCTTATTGTTAATGGAGAGCCCACCCTACATGTTGAGTTCCTCTAAGCAAATCTAACTACCTGTATCTGGGCTACTCATCTGGACTGATTTACAGTTACAGAAGAGAATCTTACAGTTACTGAAGCTTAGAGTTACTGGACAGAAGTTACCAGAGAGAAGTTACTGGAGGAGCCTTCTCTTCTACTCAGCACTGGTCACGGCTCACCTGAAAGTTCTGTGCCCAGTTCTGGGCTCCTCACTATAAGAGACCACGGACATAGTGGAGACAGTTCAGCAAAGGGACAAGAAGATGCTTAAGGGACTGGAGCATCTGTCCTATGAGACAGCTTGGACCCTATTGGACAGGGTCATTCTCTCATCAATGTATATAAATACCTGCAGGGACACCACAAAGAAAATGGAGCCAGGCTCTTTTCAGCAGTGCCCAGTGGCAGGACCAGAAGCAATGAACTGAACTGAATTGAACTGAACTGAACTGAACTGAACTGAACTGAACTGAAAAAAAGAAGGTTCCTTTTGAACATCAGGAAACACTTTTTTATTGTGAAGGTGTCTGAGCACTGGAACAGGTTGCCCAGTGTGGGGATGTGGAGTTCCTGTCCTTGGAAACATTCTGGACTCCATCCTGGGCAAATGGCTTTAGGTGACCCTACTTGAGCAGGGGTGTTGGAGCACATGACCTTCTGACCCCAACTACTCTGGTTTTGTGATTCTGTGAAGCAGAAAATTTTAGGATATAACTTACCTCATCCTAAAGCAAAACGAATACCTAAAATAGTCTAAATGAAATACTTATCCTTTTTTATTTATTATTATGGGACCTTAGGTACTCAGCTTTACAATATCTATTGCAGAACTCTAAAATTTGATGAGATGTGGTCAACACTGGATGTTTTATCTTAATTATTCAAGTATTTTATGTTTGACAGTTGATGAATTACTTCTTTATTTATTCTTTTATGTATAATATAAATATACTGATATTGACTCATGGCTGAAAAATTGTGGGATACTTGCTGTTCTGCTTCCTGCCAATAACAGTGCATTTCATATGCAGAGCTTTATATAGAAGATGTGATAAATGAATAAATACAAATGAATGAAACTCCAAGCGGAACTCATCTGCCAGAACTTCAGTTGTCCAGACCTGACCTAGTAATAGTGGACTTCCTTCAGAGAAAATGCCAGTAGCTCATGAGTGCAGTCATTTCACCCTAAAATAAATGACCAAAATAGTGCAGTTTAATCACTTTTAGCAGGTGCCAATTTCTCTCTATTATTACAAAGAAAAGACAAGGTGAACAGCCCAGATGCAGACATCTAAAGTGGGGTGAGATGTAAGAAAGGTGATTTCAACCTTGCATTTAACCATGAATTGCTTCACCAGAGTAAGCCTGAGCAGTCCTTGAACCCAGCAGAGATGCCATGTGCTGCCCACCAGTACACTGTTTTGTATTCAGCTTCACTGAAACATTTTCTTATTTCTTAAAAAGCAACAGAAATAAAAACAGCCCTGAATGAGTTGCTGATTGGGTTGCCAAAAACATCTCAAAAATGAACTTGCCTGTACATTTGTTTCAGCTGAACAGATAACTTTAGGTTAACTCTATACAAAATGTTCTTACAAAGAAATAGGCTAGATAAGTGCTCTAATTTTTAAACTTGAGCTGTGTCACCTATATAATTCTGAATACTGACAAGACAGGTTCTTTCAGTATCAGATGTTTTGTAATTGTTATTGTATTTCTGTACAATTTTCTGAAATAGAAAAAATATTTAAAGATAAATAGCCTTTCCTTCTAATAGTGAACAGTATATTTTCTACAGATGGAGAGAAATATTAACAGATACGTAAGCAAATACATGACATGGAGTGTTTTTCCCTTTCTAGAAAAATATTATTGAAGATGTAAAGCAGAATGGTTTAAAATAAAATACCTAATTTTGACTAAAGGAGCCTATGCATATGTTGAGTTCAAAATGCAATTACTATGGAAACAACAAACAAAGAGGGTATCTCAGAGTGTGCCAAGCTTAAATTCATGCCTGGACTGATTTCAAGTCTTTTCCTTGCTGAGAATTATGGTTGAAGGTTTTCATGCTGAATTCTATAGGAAAGCTCTTCCAGCATGTTATTTTCCTTCCTCAACTTCTCCCATCTCTTTTTTGATAGCAAGGTATGAATAGCACAATTTTTTTCTTAAAGGCTAATAATTCTGAATGTCCAAAATTTTGGGTATCTACTTCTTAAAACGTTTTTCACTTTCAAAAATTACCAAGTAAAAATAGCACTCTGGAAGTATGCCTCTGAGTATATCGCTCCAGGTTTTTATAATCAAGAGAGAAAAATGGACAATTTTATTTGCAATCCATATGACATTTTCAGACATCTGAAAGCCATAATCATAATGATTCAGATCATAATGATCTGAATTTCATGGTATGAGCACCTATTTATTTCTATTTACTGTAAAAGGAGTCCACAGCACATTTACATTTGCACATATATTGCTAAACATAACCATATTATCATGTATATATATAGTAGGTACATATATAGAATAACCTGTACCTCCCATCTTATTTCCCCATTGACAAACATCCCCCTGTAAAGAGAATTGTGAAAAAAAAATCCCGAGAAACTTGGAAATTATCAAATTTGTCAAAATTAATATTTTGATAAATCACAACAATGTTATCTTCCCAAGAGTTTGTTTGGTTTATTGATTAAATTTATAGTGTTTTTGAAGTCTTTCGTTAATGAAAATGTTTTTCCAATTACTGGAAATCCATGTTTAAAAATGTATTTTTGGCAGAAATAAAAATATGTCACAGAAATTTCAAATTTTAAAACAGTAACAACTATATTGTGAAAGATGGTATTGAGAGAAAATAATAAATATTGAAAGATATAGAATATGTTATACTGATTGTCATAACAATTGTTTAAATGAAAATAGGTAATTTTCATTAAATGGTGTGTAAAAGAAGATGTCATTAAATTTTCAGAGTTTGCTTAGTACTACTGCATATATTGTATAGGGATAGAGGAGATGGTTTTGAGTAAAATTAAAATAGGGGAAGGAGGAAGTGTCATTTGAAAATATAGCAATCTATAGAAGACTGAGGATCCTCACAAAAGAAAAAGAAACCAAATATTTTCTCACAAAAAATATCCCAAGCCTTCATTACATTTTGAGTTTACCACATGATTTATCTAAAGGCTTTAATCTGTTTGTTTTATTTTAGTTTATTGAAAATTAGTCTGAAATGACATTTTAAAATGAAAAGTCCATGTACTTTATTAAAATTACTCCAAGTAAATCTTCATCTGTCTTAATTTCTTATGCTTTTAGCTGAATTCAAGCTGAATTTGCTTCTGTTTGGGAGTGATCAAACCTATATTTATTAATAAAAAAAGTTTTTCTTTCTTTTAAATATCTGTTCAAAGATCTGAAAACACACAATCTGGCTTCAGAACAGACATGCACACACAGAGGTAAACTCAAATGTGCAAAATTTTATAAATTGCTAAATTTCAAACAGCTTTATTTTGACATTTTCTTGCAATGTTTGTTTTTGGAACATAAAAGCTTTGAGTGGCCTCATGAAAAGTGAAACGTGAAACTAATTAAAAATTAAAATTCTATCTGAGAGATACAATTTATTTTGGGAGTTCAGAAGCAGAAATTTAGATGCCTACATGCAGGTATCTCCGAGCAGGTGTCACAGATGAGATGGGGACTTTGTTCAGGTCTCTGAACAGAGACGTTTGAGCCATTTCAGATGGAAAGTGGCAGAGGATACACCACCAGACAGACTGCCACTTTCTGGACAAGGCGGATGGAAATGTGGTGAAAGAGCTCTAGGCATCTCAAATGGCTCTAAATGCTATTTATTTGAGCAACTGAATAGGGCTGTACCTGTAGGATTCATCTCTCCACTTGCCACCAGACATGTCTACTAAGGACCCAGCCACTAAAGTGTAGGCACCTGGTGATTTTTGAGTCTTCACAATAGCCCAATATAGTCCCATCTCAGAAACCAAAAAAAATTACTCTCTCACCTCCCATATTATTTTGCCAGTCTGGTGCAGTCTCAGATGTCCCATTGCAGCCCAATTGTCAGCAGGTATCTGTATTGAGACAAGCACTTCCTGCCCTAAATCTCCACAGTGGAAGTGGAAAAAGTTTACACATCCAGGTCCTGTGTTACTACATCTCTAGTGATATCTAAATGAGGGAGTCCTGACCTGAAACAGAATCTTAATGAGTAAGTCCATGGTCATTTTTATCTAATTAATTGCAAAACCAAATTGTGTTAATTGTGTTTCTAAATAGTGACAGATAAACTTAGCACTCAAAAGGATTTGGAACTATGTTGTGATACCACCATAGGTTGAATGTCATGTTTACATGTACATGGAACTGAAGTTTAGCTATATGACAGTGGTTCAGAGTAGAGTTTGAAAAGCATTAAGGAAATGATGCAGGCTGAATTTATTTACCTGTGTGACTTTGAAGCACTATTGTGAGCAATAAGCATCACCATTTGTGAACTCACATTTCCCTCTACTTGGCCATGTCCTTAATGCTTTTAGCTTGTGCTCCACAGGAGGACTCCCTTGAGTGAGATGAATCTGCACACAGCTAAATCCAACAGTGTTATGTGTAAGGCATAGCACATTTAAACTTGTGTTATGTTGTCAGAGCCCTGGAAAGTAGAATCAACGCATTGGGAAATCAGGCTGTTATTCTTATTTTGGCATTTTTCATACATTAATCCCTGAAACTATGCTTAGAAAACCCATGCTATAAATACCACATGGCTAACTCACGTGCCAGTGGCAGACAAAATTTACAAGAAACAGACAAACCCCAGAATAATAATTTAATTATATCACCCTTGTAAATCTTCCCAGCTGTTCTGACACTTTAATTACAAAGTGACAATTTCAGTCTTAAACTATTGTGGCCTCTGTAATAGATCACTTCATTTAGCATATGTTATGAGTCCGGCTACTGTAGAGGCATCATTTTACAATCCATCTCCTTTACACAGGCAGAAAGGAAACGAGATTAAATTTTATAACTATAAAACTAAATAAGAAATTGGGGCAGTCCTGAATTTATTAAAACGCACATGCATGCAAAATATATAGGGTGTTCTACAACCTTTCCCCTTCCCAGTATCCCATGCAAGCTTTTCTGCGGAATACAGGTGTGGAATGAAGAGCCTGGGGGAGAGAAGCAGGTGACCAATTCTGGAGCCATTGTACTCGAAAAGTTTCTGAAAGCTACATGTAAAGGACAAAAGCTCTAGAATAACCGCACTGAGCAATTTGTAGACAAGGGACCAGGAAGAAAATCTGAGTCAGGAGTAAAGAATGTATGATTTGTTTTCAGTCTAACACAGTCTTAACATAATTACAATTAAAAAAATAAAAAAAAAAGGCAGGAGGGATAGGACAGTTTGCTGTGAACACTGACTTCAGAATGTCAAAATGAGCAAATACCGGTAATTCTAAGAGTAAATGCAGTCCTAGCATGGGACTTCTGGGATCTGCTCCTTACTCCAGCAGGTACAGAAATTCACAGAAATGCTAATAAAGGAGACAGTTTAGCTGTAATCCATTGCATATATCTACATGTCTTCAAATTTACCTACAGAGCTCTGGTTATTCATCCTGTAGCTTTTACATCATCAGAAGTCGTTGCTGTCCAAGTAAAAATACTATCTTTGATCTTCACTTAGTGGTGTCTTCTATTACAGACCTATCACTGAAGCAACCATGCTGCACAGCCTCTCTGAAAAGGTATTTGCAAGAATATATGTTTTGGAGGGAGGTCAAGCTGTTTTCAGTGGACAGAGACTTCCGAAGTGGTGGCTTAGATGCCAGAAATGTTCTGCTTTCTTATCACTTGATTCTTGTTTCAGCCCCATCTTGCTATGTTCTCTTTGCTGATTTCAGCTTTGTTGTTATCATCAAGCTTTAAAGGCATTTGACTGTCAGAAATATGAATGTGGCAATTAACATTGATTTGTGTGCATTCTCCTTTGCAAAGATGATATCATTTTGCAGATGTCTCAGGACATGGAATTTTTAGATGATCATTTTAACCTCAGTCTATAAAGCAGTAGTTTATAAGCTGTGAAACACTCTCAGGCTGAAATAGAGCTATGCATTATTTTGTTCAAAACCAGAAGCCACCCTCCCCACGTACAATCATTTCTTTTAGCTATTAATTCTATTAGCATACATCTAGGTTATAGTGTTAACATCGTGTGACACGAAGTGGTATCCAGAATTAATGAGCGACTCAAATCCAGGCAGTCATGATTTTAATTTCTGGGTGGCTGATTTTGTCTTTGTTTTTAATTTGTGGAATTTGAAAGGGAAAAAGAATATTATGGCCTCTGGCCATCAGCTTCACTTTTTTGCTTCTCTACTTATTGTCCTTATTGAAAGGTTAATCTTTTTATCAATGAACCCATACGATTCTGCTCATAAAGGAACCGACCCTAAAATCAACTCCATATGCACAGACCATATGTGCACACTAAGTCCCACTGAAGTAAACTATGGCTAGAATTTCTTATTTCTGCTATAGTGACCTTGCCCCTGCTATGCATGTGTCCCTAACTATGTGTGTGGGGCACATAGTTGTGCCAGGCACTGTACAGACAAAAAGAAAAAAGTTAATCTTAGTGCTAACAGTACAGACAGGATGAACGCTACAAACTATAATGGTGGGAGACTAGATTGTTAAATGGTACATATCAGTATTACTCCGTCAGATTTAATGACACCATCATATTTTTGTGATTCCATTTAATGTGCAGCCCTCCAGAAGAGGTCATTCTCATTTCCCTTCTGAGTATAAATCACAAGTGATCTTTCCTGCTGCCTATGAGGTTGCACATATGTGTGTTAAGATTAAAATGAGACATCATTTTGCACTCTGGGCTTGGCTACAGAGAGACACAACTGTAAAATAAGGCATAAAGTGAACTTGTAGTGTATAATGTTGCAGGAACTCTTTCTTTTTTGAAGTTGGAGTTAATCACCTTTTGTTAATATGCAGTAAACACGTCCATGTGGAGAGGCAGTGTAAAATATCCATTTCGTATAAATGCACAACCAACATTGCTTTGCAGATATTCCTCTTTTAGGAAAATCTTATGTAATGACATGAGAATCAAACCAAGGTTTCTTTTCCAAAAGCTACATTTTTCTGGCAAATATTTTCATGTAATGAATACAAACAATGATGCTGATTCACAGAACAAAGGACATGCTTTTCTGTCTTAGGAATGTTATAGAGGTGGCTCTTCAGGGAGAGGGAAAAAAAGAGAGAAAGGCAATTGTACATATATACTTTGTGATCGGCAAAGCTGCAGAAGATTTCATAATCAAGCTGTTTCCAAGTGGGTCACAATTGCATTGCAAGCTGCTTGCATGAAAAACAACATAGGGTAAAAATCTGGAAACTGAATAATAAAAATAAGATGCAAAACCTTAAGAGTTATGATAACACCCCATTGAGCTATTTGTCTAGGGCTGTGGTGGGTTCCTTATTCTTTATTATTTAAAGTCTTTAATCAAGTTTGGAAGGCTTTCAGGAAGAAATGCTCTTGCTTAGTCCAAAGTTATGGGCTTTACTTACAGAATTTCTGGGTGAGAGTCTCTGACCTGTACTATGCAAGCAGTCAGGTTAGATGATCATAATAGTCCCTTCTGGCCTTAAAATCTATCAATTTATTAAGCAACTCACTGTAATGCTGTGATGCAGAGGCAATTTACATCAAGATCTGAAGAGCACTTAAATTAATTGTTTCATTAAAATCCATTTGAATGCTTTTACATCTTGATGCACGCTGCTTCTGGGTGCCTCACAGATTTTATTAGGAGATCTTCAGCCCCGAAAGAACCTATTATGATTGCCTGGCCTGACTTGTGCATTATGCCGGCCGTAACAGAGTGTTCCTGGGGAATTCATGCGGTGAGGAGCCCTGACATCATGTCTAGTGCCCGTGGGTGGTTCTCTGGGTACCGCTAGGAGGTGCTTCCCAGCAGCTCCGCTCATTACTCTTGTTGGCATCATGAGGAATGAGTTCAGCACTGTGTGGGAGCATATTTCAGATCTTTCGTACACCTACAGCCTTATACCAAAAATAAGATGCAATCATTTGTTTCCTAGGTGATAACTGCACTGAGCACGCGTGGTCCTTCTTGCCTCTAAAATGGTGAAGTATGTTATCAGCCTTTCTTGTAGTGCTTTTGAGGCAATGTTTCAAACAGCTTTTACCGCAGAACAAATGGCTTGTTGATTATGTACACATGGGGGAAAAAAATGTATTGAGGTTTGCATCTCAGTATGCATTCTGGGCAAAAGTAATTTTATTCTGCTTGTTTGCATTTTCTGTGGTAAGTGATGGGAAGAAGGAGCAAGAAATGTCAGTTCCTATGTTTCTAAATAGTAGAAGACCTTTTAGATGTTCTTTCTTGATAGTCTGCCTGAATCTGTATCTATATGAAGGTGCAGAAATTCTAATTCCAAAATTGCGTATTCATGGAGACACTGAAAGCTTGTCAAACCAGAATATCAATGAAGTGTGTCTCCTATCTCTGGAGTGCTGAAGGCCAAAAATCCATCAAGATATTTGCTGTACACTACTGCTCATTTAAGGAAATAGTAAAGGGTATTACAAGTATATATATATATGTATATATATGTATGTATATATAAGAGAAGTGTGGCCAGCAGATCATGGGAGGTGATTCTACCCCTCTACTCTGCTCTTGTGAGACCCCACCTGGAGTACTGTGTCCAGCTTCGGAATCCTCAACACAAGAAGGATGTGGACTTGTTGGAACGGGTCCAGTGGAGGGCCACAAAGATTATCAGAGAGATGGAGCACTGCCCCTATGAAGACAGGCTGAGAGAGCTGGGATTGTTCAGCCTGGAGAAGAGAAGGCTCTGGGGAGACCTTATAACAGCCTTTCAATATCTGAAGGGAGCCTACAGAAGAGCCAGAGAGGGACAATTTGTGAGGAAGTGCAGTGACAGGACAAGGGACAAGGACAGGACAAGTTTTAAATTGGAAGAGGGGAGATTTAGATTAAACACCAGAAAGAAATTCTTTCCTCTGACGGTGGTGAGACACTGGAACAGGCTGCCTAGGGAAGTTGTGGATGCCCCATCCCTATGAGTGTTCAAGGCCAGGCTGGATGGGGCTTTGAGCAACCTGTTGTAGTGGGAGGTGTCCCTGTCTGTGGCAGAGGGGTTGGAACTAGATAATGTCTAAGGTCCCTTCCAACTCTAACCATTCTGTGATTCTATGATCAGTATAAACAGACTTTTACTGTTCTGCTATGTTTTCCTCTTAGTTCATCTTTTTATTTCCGATATTTCAAATGTCCGCAAGTTTTGAAACTATGAAAAGAGTTTCTTAAATCTTGAATTTTCTTATTAACTTTTCATTTATTAACTTGTATTTCATTTAGTAAAATACATTTTATTTTTGTTCACTCTTGCTATTTGTGTAGGCTTTTATTTCAAAACAAGTATTTTATTGGAAAGTGTATTAAAACCATTTTGTTGTCAGAAATCCTTGACTTCCTTTACATCACCTCCACTGAAGAGTTAATCGGTGATGACCATTGCTGTATATTCCACTCCAATTAAGGCAAAACTTTAAATAAAATTAAAAATATATCTTTTTTTTTTTTTTCTGAGTAATCCTAAGCATCGTAGACAAACTTAGGGGGATTTCAATATGTAGACATTTCTATAACATTAATTTGGAAACACGAAGTTTGATGATTTAATTTATGGATAATTTCATCCTGATTGTAAGCAAGAATCTAATTCCAAAGCTTCGTGCTGTCTTGTCTGGCTGATCTCTTGGCTTAAACAAAGGTTGGAGCAATCTCTGTGCTATGCCATTGAGTGACAAATTGAAGATGTGCTCACTGCTTCTTCCTCCTGATGTCCATGGAGGCTGTTATCTCACTTGACACATCTGACATGCACTTGTGTGTGTGTAGGGGAGGGAGTTTCTTTGAGATCTCATTTGAAAGTTTTGCATTTTATACTTCCTTTGTAAATTGATTTCAGCACGTTCCCCACGCCACCCCAAAAAAACCCACAACGAACAACAACTAAAAACCAAAATGGGAAAATTGACTGCTCCATTTCTCCCCTATGAAAATCAGAGAACTGACATGAAACTGAGACAAAGGCAAGCTCTAAAATATGTGAAGCTAGCTACTTCTTATCTTGTTTTTCTACAAGAATCAAAATCCCGATTATTTTAACAGGTTCAGGAGAAGGTCACACAGCAAGATGATAATCTGCAGAGCTTTCAAATGGTAGCAAACCCATAAAACTTAATTTACATGGACAGTTGTGATATTAAAACCCTGGAGGACTGCAGTTTACAGGACTGAAACAGAGCAAAGTTCTGTATCTTAGAGGGTTATTTTCTATCTGAGGTCTTACTTTTGTAAAGGAATGTGGTTTGTTAAATTACATTTTGATATTGCATCTTGGTATGAATGGAACTGTACAAAAAAGTAATCAATCTATATCACAAAAGCCCAAATCCTATCACAACAATTGCATACTTAGGTACTATGCTGAATTGTAAGGACAAAGCCTTGCATATTTTGATGATTAAGGTGATTTTTTTTTTGGGGTGTGATTTTCCTAATGTTATTTTAAAACTATTTATCTGTTCCTGAAACAATCTTTGAATAATTTGCTTCTGGCTACAGGATTAATTTGTTTTCAGTTAACAGAAGCAACAAACTTGTTATCTTTGGAAAAAATTTCTTGAATATGATCACAAAGAGAATACGGCAATGCACATCCTCTAAATAATCTTTAAATTAGCACATTATTACCAAATTGATCATACTCTCAACAGTTGCTTCACATACTTCCTCCATACTTAACTCCTGCTCTTTAGATTAATTTCTTGACTGAAATTATTAAGGCTATTTCTGGAGAGTTCCCAGGTGTCGTCTTGCTGTTGAAATATTGTCAGTAGTGTCCGTCTCAAAGGCTGGCTACAAATGTTTTGTGTTCAAAACTGGAAAAAAGAAATCTAGGCTGATATGCCTTGAGCAATTGGTCCCTTATTGTATCAGCAAAGCTTGTTATCAAGAATGTTAAACTCCATGTAAACAAAATCATGTTGCTTTATTTGTATACAAAAGAACAGTCTCAAGAAATCTTTAAGTAGTACTGGTATTTCTAAAAAGCCTAACAAACTGAAACCCTTTACTGAGAAGTTACTTTCATCACCTCAGAAGGGAATTGTCTGCTCATACATGTTCCTGACAAACTAATTGAACATATTATGAGAGTTCTGTTTCTCTCACTCCGTTGTGGTTAACAGACCAGCAGCCAAAGCAAAGCTTTGCTTTGTTTTCATATGAACTTTGACTCAGTCTGTAAGAGTTGGGGTTGTTTCTTCTTTCTGTGCAGCACAAGGTTTTACCTCTGCTTAAAACAATACCTCTTTGCCTTTCTTACAGTAACATATGCATAGATGTTACTGCAGTTTATAACCCCTGGTCTTCTGTATGTCATGTCCTCCAGCCACTGGAGAGATTAAGTTACTTCTCTTCTTCTCTGGCCTTTTATTTCATGTTGTTTCCATGCACAATCTTTATTCAGCAGGTACTGTCTCAGAACCAACCACGAAACCATCCGCCTATATAAGAATAAGAATTTTCTTTCTTAATGCAGGTATTGGATTTTAACCAGGCCTGTATTCCTCTCACTCCATCTTCACATCAGGTATGTAGGGAATGGTAGATTTTGACTACTTCCTTTCTAATTCTTTTTTTGGAAATTTTTTAGCAAGAAACAAACCACCAACTTTAAGAAAAGTGTGTGAAGCAGGGAAGGCAAGCATTTGGCATTCCTCATAGGACTACTAGACGCATGGAGAAGTTACTGCAGTTTTCTAATATCAGTATTAGTATCTTTAACTAGAAAAAAGACTGATTTTTTTCTACCAAAACATAGGTTGAGCAAGAAGGGTTTCATTGTTTCTTTACTCACTCTTTATCTTTTTTCACTTCTCCTCAGAGATGATCCAAGGGCTCATCCATCAGGCATTCTTCAGAGAGAGAATTCTAGCCAAATTTTTTCTTATGTATTTTTTTTCATCCTATTTAAGTCTTAAATTATCTTTCAGAACTTCTTGGGGCCACAGTGGGATTTTTCACATGGCCTCTTAAGGTCAAAATTCATATAGGGAATCTCAGTGGGGCTGCAGCGTGATAAGCGTTTCTGTCAGCTCAATGCTGTGGGAGTAGCTGCATTGTAGCTGAAATGTGTACAATAGGGTAGGTTTGACAAATGAATAGTGCAGAGTGTTCTTGCACCATGTCTCTGAGCTGCTTTAATGCACAGCCTAATGTTTAAACACAGAAAAAGTCGAGAAGTGAACATTTCAACTTCATATTCAGCCAGTGGCACATACTGGGGAAAAAAACCACAGTTGTTCCCCTCACTATCCAAAAAGAAGTTTATGCCTGAGTCTTGACAATTACTTAACTGGGCAGTTTTTGTAAATGCTGTTTTTTCCTTCTTAATGAAAACTATGTCATGTCTTCATCCCACCTAACTCTAAGAGTAAGTATCTGCTCCTCAATAATTTAGTCTTGCTTCCATAAATCAAGGTCAATCTTAAGGTAAATTCACTTGAAGCCTTCTTAGGGATGACTCTAATTGCATCACCCAAGTACCAGTTCCTCTCCATTGATTATGAAGGGAGAACAGAAGAGCAGAGGTAGATATGATGTGGCAGTAGTTTATGCCTGAAAAGGAAAGTTCCATTGTGTACCCTCTCTTAGTACCTCATCTGTTCATTTTCGCAAACTATTGGAAATAATTTCAATCCATCAGCAATGAGATTATTCAGGCAATGCACTACCATGGCACAACTCTTATGAATGAAGAATCGGGAAGAGGTATTGGGGAAGCTCTACGTATAAATGGAATATGACTGTTCAACTGTGTTTTTATCTTGTAAGGCAGCCCTAAACATCAAGTGTCACATAACATCCAACAAACAAGCTGCTTTTCTTTTACTTGTATTTTCTTTTAGTGGGCATTGGTAGTCAAATTAAAAAAAATCTTTTTATATAAGGAAAGTTGTCTGTTAAGAGAAACATGCAGTTTGACAAAGCAAATTTTTTGGTATTTTTTGTAGTTAGGTTTACCTAAGGGGAAAGGGAGCAATGTGTAAATGAAGGGAACTGTGTTTGGTATTTAGCTACAGTTCAAAGTAATTTATCTATTAATTTTCTTCATTGACCTCTTCCATTTCTGGTATGAAAAAAAAAACCAAACCAAACCAAAATTACACATTTTACAAAATCAAGAGCTTGCTGAGTGCTTGAAGTCATGCCAATAAAAATTGAGGTGCACTTGCTTCTTCAACAGCCCATGTGAAAATTTAATTTGACAGAAACTGTAAATTTGTGAACAATTGCCATTCTCATTTTTGGGTCTCAAAAAAGTAGTCATCTTCAAAATACAAGGAAATGTTTTTCCACTCAGTGTTCCTACGGTAACTAGAGTAATTGTTGAGCAATGGCAAGGATATATAATTTAAAGCTATATACCAAACGTAGCACCTTTTGGTTACTGCTGGTCTTAGCTCTCTTTTTCTCTCTTTTTAATGCCCTACAGGAAGGGGGGGGACTGAAATGATTTTGTTTTTATAAACCTCACCACTTTTATGGGTTATCCTTCCCAGCTGACGTTTTGCACAGAAAGAGCTACAAGCAAGGAGACAGAGCTGGCTCCAAGTCACCTTCTGTGGTAGATGACTGCCAACCAGCCATGTGCTGATCCAAGTCTGTGATACTGCTGGAGCAAGGTTGTTCCGTGCTACGTATTTCCCAGTCTTTTGCCAACCTCCTTTGTTCATGGAGGGAACGGGAATCAGATCACAGCGTCAGCAGGAGGAATCAGCTGGCCAAGAATAGCTAGAAATAACAGTATTTCAGCTGAAATACACCAGTAGAGTGACTAGTGTATAGCATTGTAGTGACATTTTGCCAATTCCGTTTGGAGGACAGGGTTTTGTTCAGGTGAAATTCATCATGTTTATACACTGTTCTGTTTGTTTCCATGCAGGGTAGTCCTGACAGTGGCTCTCCAGCAAAAGGATAGTTCTCCTCAATGGCAATGAAATGGATTTGTAAGAATTTTTTATACCTCTGATATTAATATTTCTCATTAGAGCAAGGTGTGTATCCTGGAATGAGTAAAATTCCCATGGAAGAATCTCATTTCAGAGCCAGCAACTTCTCTGCCTGGTATTCACATGAATCAATCACAGTGATCAGGTCTGACTTTGGGTAGGTCTGGGGGCTTCACAACATAAATAATGCTGTCCCTATCAACAGAAGATGCCAGTCTGGGGTGCAGATGTGTGGAGAGCTCCGTTCAAATCCCAAAAGGAACCTACCAATTGAGTTTCACCTAGTCAATACTCTCACTGCAGAGAGAAAGTATATCACACAGCAGCATAATTGGAGGTTTCATTCTTTCATCCTTGATTAGAAGTGCTCTCCCACTCAGATCAGAACTCGCTGCGTAGAAATATAAGTACCAGCATCAGATTTTGAAGGATATGAGAGCACTAAACCACTTTACCCAGAACAGAAAAAAAAAATCTTGGGAAGGTATGGAGATTCCTAAGAAGCTTAGTGTTATTGAATTTTTTCATTTTTTTCATTTTCGGACACTTAAACTGTGTCACAATTAGTACAAATTGTCACAATTTCTACGAATATCAATAGGGAGGTCTGTCTATACCCAACCATACTTTCGATGCATGTATAGTAATAAAATTTAAGTAAAATCTCACGCATCAGTTTTGAGTCTCTTGTGGAGTGTGCTGGAATTCTTTGGTGGAACACAGTGATGAGAACTGCGTAGGAGAAGGTAGCTGGACATAAAATGCATACATATATAGCTTTTAAATATACTGGAAATAACAGAGGGAATAAGAAGAAATCACATAAATGTTATTTGGTTTTATTAATTTTACAAAATTGGAAATGTTTATAACAATTGAAATAACATCATTGTGACCTTGAATAATAGAAATAATAGCTTTATGCATAAAGGTAAAATATAAGTCAAATTTCCTCAGTTATTGTTACCTCCTACTAATATGAATCAGAACTCCAATTCTGCTGAAGTTCTCCTTAGCCATTTTGGCAAGTATAGCCACTTCTAACAAGAAATTCACTCTCTGGAAAAAGCAAAGAAGGAATTACAGGGAGGACACCTAGAATAATTCCCTAGAGCATAGTCAACCACTTTGTGTTTGTTTTTTATTCTGATGCCCTGGAAACTGTTTTCATTCTCCCAAAATATTTTTTTGTGAGCAAATCTCAAGCCATGTGTATTCTACAATCTTTTAGCCATGTCTGCTGCATCCCATTACTCACAGAAATCTCCGTAGATACGCATGAGTTTGTGTTCTTCTTTTATACTCTTCTTGCAGGCATCCTCCTCAGAGCTCTATATTCTGTCTTCCTCCCTCATGTCCTGTTTTCCACTGATAAGTATAAGCGCCAGACCAAACAATAGCTTATAGAAACCTCCAGTCGTAGATTCTAAATTTAAATCTAAGGTAAGAATCCTTAGCCAGGGACTGAATAATGAGAAAGGAGTTTCATAGCTAGGTTCAGTTTGGGATTTCTGAATTTTGCTAGCTACTAAGAGCTGGGTCACCTCCTTGCACAGAACTAGAACAGTTTGGGAAGTGCTGGGCATTTCAGTGTCTCCTTTACACCTATGCACAACCAAGAGTCAAAAATCAGTCATAGACTCCCTAAAAACACATCGGTATACTACAGATATCCCTATGAGGAATAGATACCCTTTGGAATCTATGAAGACAGGGTGGTACATTTTAATGCCTCTTTTTTTGTCATCCTAAATGAAATTTTTAAGATAGATTGTATGAATTACACCCTACAAAAGACCTTTTCCCTGTATTCACCCTGAAGAGGACATGAAGTTTATATATAAATCTCTACAAAATGGACGTACAAAGTTAGACCCTGGCATTCCTCAAGGTTGGAAGGACAACATCAACTAAAGGTTCTGAGAGTAGCACCCTTATTATACCCTGGCAGGCTGCTGTTTTCTTTGAAAATGTGTTGTATAGCATACTGTGCACTTTTTTACTCTCCTGCATAATAGACCTGCCATTAGGATACTTTCTTGGGAAGCAAGAATAATTGTCTTGATTTTCATTATATCATGAACTATAAGTATGCTAGATTGTTTCCACCTTGCTCTGTCTCCTCCATCTTGTCTAGTACGGAGTAAATATTATTGTATTGATTAGAATATATGTGTTTAAATATAAATACAAGCACATCATATTTTTTTGTTTGTTTTTCTTTGAGCTTGTCTTTGTAAGAAAGCAAGTACCTCGCTCATCTTAACCAACACAATATCATCTTCTTGTCCACACTCTATCTTTGATTGTGCTGCCTGTGTCCCTCAGATTTTATTCATTCTGGAACTGAGTGGAATCCAAATTAGTATTCCCTTAGTTTCATTATTTTCAGTCCTAAAGTGGGAGAGTTGTTAGCGTATTCTTTGGAGTTATTGATTATATCTGGAAACATTCATATTCTTTTTACACCTGCAATTTTCTGTATTCATGAGCTCCTCAGAGTGCAGATATTCAGAGCACGTTCAGTTTTGACCAGTGTGCTAGTATCTATAGGTGCTACTGCCACAGAAGTAATGAATGTTACCAATAATGGGCTTATAAAATGTAGTCATTATGTCTCCTTATTCAGGTACTTGTTGATTTATTTTTTACTGATGCTGTTGCAAACAGGCACAGGAAGCTTTCATTTTATTTACTTTAAAAATAGTGTCAGAGTATGAGAGGAAATTTCTTGGTAGGGGAAAATAATCTACCATCAGTGGAGAAGACAGTGACTAATTTTATGGGTTCTGTAAAATGGTTGGGAATGACGGGAAGGGAAAAGGGGAGAAAGGAGGAGGAAGAGTCCAAAGAAAAAGAGCATTTTATGTATCTGTATTTATTGAGACCCTGTTTAAACTGACCTGTTTAAAAGGTCAGTGAGAGGCATTAGGAATGTAAGTGCTATGGCCATCCTCATCCATTCCATTTGCCTCCTTTAATCTTTGATCCAGCTGCTCCAAACATCTGGCACAGTGAACTCTGGCTCTGGTATTCCTGGGGAGTCCCAGGGGATGTGTGTGTAGGAGCTGCTTTGCATCCAGCATAGCTGCATCCACACAGTGTGTCCTGCTTGTGTGGGGATGGCTTCCCTCATCTGCTGTGGGTCACCCACCATCCTGCCAGCCAGTTGGGTGTCTCTGTGCCCAATGAGAGATAGCTGCTTTCTGACTCCATCATCACATATACACACTCCCTGCTGGGGAGGCAGAGAATTGCTGTGACAGCAAAGCAATGGCACCTCTCCTCTCCCCAGATCCCTCAATATTGCTTCCTTCCAGGGAAGGAATTGACACCACTTCACCTTCAATCTCACCTTTCCCTTCTACACATCATAGAATCATAGAATCATAGAATGGTTTGGATTGGAAAGGACCTTATAGATCATCTAGTTCCAACCCCCCTGCCATGAGCATGGACACCTCCCACTAGATATCTGTCCTCTCTTCTTCTGTCTCCAGCCTCCTGACCTTCCTAGTAATTTCACAGCCCACAGTTAATTGTAAAGACAGTGCCTGAGGGGAGCATGGGTGTGGGAGGAAGAGGAAGGATCTTCCTTACTCATCACCCCATCAAGGAAGCTGCAGGAATATGGAAACTTCTGGTAAGTAGTGGGTTCTTCCCTCTCATGTAACATACCTCATCCCTTCAAGCACCATCACAGAGGCTCTTGGAGCTAAGTAGAGGGAATGGACAGTTAGAGACACATGCAAGTTAGAGCTACGTGCACACTGTCATGGTTTGAGCTGGGCTGACCACTAAAATGGACAACAAACAGTCAAACCAGATCCTCAAACCAGGACACATGCACACTCACAGTGCCCTCTGCTTTGAGGACTGGCCTCTGCCAGGACTTCAGTAACTGGAGGAGCCATGAAAGCTGAGGAAGAATGTGAAGCAGGTGATGGCTGATGGGCTCCCAGCCAGTCCCAGGCTGGGGCTGAAGAAAGATGTGAAGAAGAAAGTGGCTAGTGTCCACACCTGGTAAGGATATATGAGGTCCCTATCCTGGACCCCTTAGAATGAAAGGAGCAGTCTCTCTTCCACTCTGGAAGTGTGAGACAGCAGTAAAGGGATCACAGGTGATTAGAAACATGGATGGAGCTGTAGCAAGACTGTCTCTCTTCCTCTGTTCCCCAACAACTTCATCAAAGTTACCTCAGATGGGCAGGTGTGCAGAGGAGAACACGATACAGATGGATGTGGCAGTGCAGTCACCCTGGAGGAGTCACATCAAGTAGTGGCCAGGATTTGGGTCATTCAGTAGTTGTTTTGTTGTTTTGTTTTTTTTTTTTTTTTTTTTTTAAAAAAAAGAAGGATAGTATTTTAAGCAGCAACCCAAAGAGGGGGGAACCAGTGGGGAGAGCCAAGCTGTGGAGCAGCAGCAGGGAATGGCTGTTAATTCTCGAAAATGGATGCACGAGCTAATCCTCCCCTGCAAATACAGCCTGGTAAATGGTTGGACCCAGCAGCCTTTTAAATGCCAGATCAGCTCTTACTTAAATGGCATTTTGTGTTATTATTTATTTATTTTATTTTACTTTATTTATTTATTTACTAATAATAGCTTTGAATAAAGAGATGATCTCTGTCTGGTGTTGTGTTGTGATGGTTTGTTGCTGTTTGTTTTTGTCGTTGTTGATGCAGTAGGAGCACTGGGAGGCACTGAGTTTGTCGGGGCTCAGGCTACCTAGGAGCCTTCCCACCCCCACACACCGACCCACACCCCCTTCATCCCCCACACCCCACGCTCGGAGCCGTGATGGCTGGCCCTGTGCCGGGGGTCCCTGCCCACCCCAGGCAGAGGAGTGGTGCGGTGCAGCCCGGCAGGAGAGGAGCGGGACGGGTTGAGTGTGAATGAGAGTCTGGGTGTGTAGGGCTGAGCCGTAAGAGGGAGGAGGAGAGAGGGACGGGGGGGTGTGAAGCTTTGGGAGGATGCAGGGATGCCGGAGGAGAAGGTAAATCCTCGACTGGCTTCGGGAGAAGGGTTAACCGAGGAAAAGTAGATGTGTGGGGAGCAGGGAAGAGAGGTGCTGTGGGGTTTGGGGAAGGGTGGGGAAGCGTAAGGGACAGAGGGTACCGAGCTCCTGGGCAGAAGGCAGGCAAATGGGCAGCCTGTCTGTGGGTCTGCAGGCACGGTCCAGGGATGCTGGCTGCGGAGCCAGGGGGCTAGCAGGGAACTGCAGCGCCTGTGGGTCCAGGAAGCCCGGGGCGAGCAGAGGGGATGGAGGTCGGCGGGAAGGGGGGTGTGTGAGGTGGCTGCAGGTGGTACCTGCCGTGGGGAGGAGGGGGGAGCCTGCGCAGGTTGGGGAGAGCCCGCGGGGGAGAGGAGCAGGGGGCACATCCCGACGGCGGGGCTGGCAGTTCGGGCAGCCCTTGGCAAGGGACATCGCTCTTCGTCTCGCTGTGCCCGGTGCTGTCGCCAAGGGAAGGGGCGAAGGCTGGAGAGGGCAACCTGTCCTTCCAGTGGCAAACAGTCCCTCCTTCCTGCTTAATATCGCTGCGTGTGTTTATAGGGGGGGTGGTCGCTGCTCACGCATCCCCCTCCTCTCCCCTTGCCAGGGAGCAGCCGGCAGAGCCCATAGCTGGCAGGCTGCTTGCTTTCCTAGAGGGATCTATGCCACTTGGTGGCACTAAAAAGTTGCGCTGAAGCCCGGCTCCCTCCCGGTGCAAAGGACCCCCCTCGTCCCCCAGCTCCCGATCCGCAGGTGCGGGAGCTGAGCGCCGCGGAGACGGGAAAACTTTGGTGGAGCTAGTTCGCAAAAGGCTGCCGGGGCGGCAGGGGTAAACTCTTCTCCGCAACTCTGTTTAAACAGATTCTCCCGAAAGCAGATAGCGCTTTTTTTTTTTTTTTTGTTTCCCCCCCACCACCACCTTCGGATGATGCTGTTCTGAACCGAGCACCGTTCTCTTACTTGCTGGAGGAGGGTAGTGCGGGAAGGAGGAGTCGTTTTAATAGGGAGACTTTGCAACCTTCAGAGCATCTGGAGAGCTTTCCTCGCAGGGCAGAATGCAGGATTAGCCCCTTATAAATGCAGAGAGGTTGCTGCCGTGCGTATGTGAGGAGGGGGGGAGGTGTCTAAGCAGGTGGGTCAAGCTTTAGCTGGTATTTAGGAAGACCAAGGCTGTGATAACAGAAAGAGAAGACCCATCTGTTGTTTCATTGTTTGTTTGTTTATTCCTCCTCCTCACGCCTTTCTCCCCGCCGCCTCCCCCCCCCTCCCCTCGCCCCCTCCCCCCTTAAATCGAGGGACCATTCACGCCTCTTGCAAATGAGACTTGGGCGATGCTGAGAGACCAGCGTTGCATTGGCGTGTGTGTACGGGCATGCATTGGCGGGGGTAGGATACTCGGTCCGCAGCACTTGCCTGTGATCAGAAGAAAACAGGATGTGCCCATAGCTGGAGGAGTGCCAATGCTAGCCGAGTGGGGCTCACCTGCTGGTGATCTTTGCAGAGGCATTTGAGGATTATTCAGCTCCACGGAAGGTCTGTGCGAGGAATGCTATCTCTGCCGTGGCTGAAGATAGGAGGTGCCTACCCCTACCCATCTTAATTATTGCTACCAAAAGGACCAATTTGCCACCACCGTAGGAAGAAGCAATTGCTGCCACCGACAAGGTAATGCTGCGGGGTGGGAGAGGGGATTTATGTGTCCTGGGCTGCAGAGAGAAACCCTGTGGATGCACAGGAACTCTTTCATCTTCTTTGCTCCCTCCTGCTTTCGCTCCGTGCCCTGGTTGTCAGAGGGCAAGCACGGCACAGCAAGTCCAACCGGTGGGGTACACCTCCAGGGGTTGCTGGGGCATCGGTGGGTCGGGGCACTGGAGGGTAGCAGGCACTGACCCCTCCCCAGGGGTAGGATATGTGTGGGGCTGGGAGGGACCAGGGTACTGCAATACCTGTGCTTGGTGGTGTGTGTGATATAGCTCTTATGTTCACCAGTGGGGATTTGTCACGCCAGGAAGAGATAATGGAAAGGGGCATGTGTTTGTTTTCCAGAGAAAGGCAGGCTTAGCTCAGCCATAGACTTTTCTGTGTGACCTTGGGACAAATCACTTTGGCTCGGCTCAGCGAGTCCTGTCTGTTCCTTATTTAATAATCGGACCTAATGTCCCTGAGTGCAAAAATGATTCATTAAGGGTTGAAAGAGACAGCGATACCACTAGCCAAGCAGGGAGACAGATCCCTAAGAACCAGTGTGCATGCACATATATACGTCTGTATGCACAGCCACTTTGCTGTAGCAGCGCAGGTAGCTATGCCGGGAGTTAACCTTGCCCAACAGTTTCCTCTCAGACCCATCTCTATGTATTTAATTTATTTGTAAAAAATGGGGTCGTGCACGGAAAACGTGATTTATTTATATTTTTTTTTACTACTGGTTGATTTTTAGATTTAATTTTTTTCCCCTTCCGTAAACCTGCCGGAGAGGCGAACGCTGGCGGCGGGCGATGCTCAGCACCATGGACAGCGCCCGCCGCCCGTTGTCCCGCACCCCCGGGGCTCCGCCGCCCGTTGTCCCGCACCCCCGGGGCTCCGCCTCCCCGGGCAGCCCCACTCCCATTCGACCTCCTCTCCGAGAAGGGCTTTCTGGGGGGTGACTGGGTCTAAGGGAGATGCAGGACCCTTCTTTCTTCTAGTCTTGAGGGAAAAGCGGGGGAATCATCTTGAAAGCGAAGTGATGGAGGACCGTCTTGAAAACGCGCTCTTCTAAACAATCCTGAAAGGCAGAGGTGTATAGAGGAGTTAACTGCCAGGCTCTTTCATTCTCTATGACTTTTTTTTTAATTACCGTATTCCTAAACATTTCGATCACATACTAATATTTTGCAGGTTCCGAAAACATTTTACATGCTACATGACTGGGGATGTCAGGGTTAATCACTTTTCATATGATCACAGAGTATTTTAGGGGTCTCTGTATAGATTCTTCATCATTTTATTTGCCAACATTTTTATGGATGTTTTGGTACAGTGGTAGTATACTGGCATGCCACTGTAAGACCACTCTTGCTACAACTTTCTAGAAAACAGGGGTTTTTTTTGGAATTGCTATTGCTTTTTCTTGATCACCTCCTCCAGAGCATACAGTTTTGTTAATTAATAAAATGTCTATGATTACAGCTGAAGTCACATCAGAGCTATTAGTTCCTGCATCATATGGTATAACAGGTTTTTGTTAATAGCAACGATAAGTAGTATATTTAGCGGAATTGCAGAGATCATTGCAAGTTTTATGGGGAAGTTAAGCACCTACATATTAAAATCAAAATTGTTTCATAAAACAGAAAGTGTGTGCGTAGGCATAATATGGGGAAGATCTTCCTGGGATTGCTAAGGAACTTGATGATAATTATAGCATTCTATGTTTATTATCTGTGAAGGCATGAGATCAGCACACGACTCTTATTTTCAGTGACTGTTTTGGCCAAATGGTTAAAATTATTCCATGCTGCTTAGTTTCCTCCTAAGTGGAATTACAGGAAGCTGCTTTGTAATCTCTCCTGTTGTATAAGGCTGTTTCCTTTGTCAAAGGTCTTGATCCAATGCCCCAATGCCTGCTGGAATTCAGAGCTGATAATGCAATGACTAATGGTTGTTTGATTTTTTTTATTTTTTTTTTTGTGAATAGAAAATTTAAACACAGTAGAAATGTCAAAACAGAACAGTGTGCTCATATTCATGTTTTTCAACTGAAGACCATTTGAGGGCATCAGGTTTTGGTAATCAAACTGAATTACCTCTGAGGAGCAGGTGTGTGGGACCTCCTGCAAACTGGTTCTCTCTATAGCATTGGAGGTTACATTGCCAAAATAGTTTGAACCTGATTCTTAACATTTGCAATGCCAATAGCCATCAGAACTGAGCAAAGGCTTAGCATTCTGAAGGCACACTTTTTCCTCACATTGTTCACCATTCAGATGAGCTGACAGGTCTCTCTTCTTATGGAATAATTTTTCTAAGGCAGTTCCATCTTTTGCTATCTGAAGATCTTCACTGTGCACTAAGTGGCAGGACTGACCCCGGAGTTCAGTTGCTTCTTCTAAGGTTTTGTCTTTTCTGATGAAGAAACCTGTATTAGTTCTTTGGGATATACTGATTTGATCCACATCTGTATCAACATGTATTATCTCATATCTGATGGCACTGCATTAATTGCCATCAGTATGTATTATAAATTAATGCCTGGAAAGCATTTAATCAGCAGGTACATAGCTGTAGGCTATACAAACATACCATGTAAGTAAAATTTGTTACTATAAATCAATGGATTTTGGGGGCCTAAGTTTTTGTGATTGTTCTGATCTGGAAAATCCTTTAAAGAGATGTTAAACTTTAGATAAGTCTTTACAGCTATTTGACCGGTAGCATTCTTCACGTGCTTAACACTGAGCATATTCCCAAGTGCTATCCCTGGGTTGGACCATAAGTTCTCACCTCATCACCACAATGTTCTGTGATTAAGTAAACCGACATTTTATTTTTTATTATTTAAATCTGCCTGAAGATTTATGGACTAAGAACAAACAGGTTGTAAACTTAGAAAGTTGTAACAAAGAAGAAACCTGAGTGAAAGTGTTGCTCTTTCTCTCTTTTAATTTTTTCTTTCCCTGATACAAAACACGCTAAATCAAAGTCTTCCCTTTGCTGAGTTTGTGTTTTACCTACTAGAAGCTACAGAGCTGAATTCAGATTGCCAAAAAGACAGGTCCTTCACTCTGGGGTCACTAGTGGGCGCTGCTATAATAAAGTAAGTCACAGGGGGAAAGGGTTTCATTCTTAAGGTTACACAATTACAGTTACACCTGCAACAGTAGAAGCACTTAATAAAGTCAGACGTACCCCATGTATATACACTCAGCCGTGGACATAGTGGAAAATCAGACCTTTGTGAACTGCTGTTCATAGTTTGATTTTTGATCAAGATTTATTTAATCCTGTTAGATGTTAGGGATCTTTTTGTTTATATTGGTCTGTGCAGAGTGTAAGTATAGATTGACTTGCATTTGAGACTGAATGAAATAATTTTAAGTATTGCGTGATGTTTCATGGAATATTACAGATGCTCATTTTCTACTTGGTTAAACCTCAACATGCAGTAGCTGGAACTCTGCCCTAAAGGAACAGCTGAGAATTTCTTCTGACAGAGGCTGGCATAAAGTTTTTACTGCCAGAGAGAACAGAGGTTATAGGAACATGTCCAGTGCTCCATCAGATCTGTGTCTTCAGTCATCTGGGTAGCCCTTAAATTTTTATCTAGGGCAAGACTGAAGAAAGGATGGAGAGGCAGAATTATCTTTCTGCCTTTCTACTTCTGCAGTTGCTCTGAAGGGTGAAAGGGTGAAACTAGTTCACCAGAAGCCTGAGACTGAAGTGTCTGTCATCTGTTGTTAAAGCATGTGACTTCAAGATTAATTTATAGTTAGATCCATAGCTGCAATAAACTGATACACCAGTAATTAAGTGCCTGATCCCATTTTGCCTATGTTGCAGTAAATTAGGAATAACTCCCTTGATGCTGAAGAAATTGAACAGTGTGAAAAGTAAATTTCACCCTAAGTGCTGTGCATGTTGATTTGCTTGTCCATCAATGAAAACAAGTAAATGCAGATAGATAAATTATTAATTGGGAAACAACTCCCATTACTTTATGCATGCATTCAAGAGTTCATTGACTTTGATGCTGCTGATACCTCTGCTCTCAGTCTGAAGGCTATAGCATGTCAATCTCCCTTTAGGGTTATTCCTAACAATTTAAACGGGAGTTAAATTTAAGCTTATGAAATTTTGCTTAATTTTATTTTAGTACTCATCCTGCTTGTAATAATAAGCTTCCTGTAGTAGGAAAGAATGGTAATCAAAATGTGGAGTGGCTTGTATGTGAATCTCTCAGGACAGAAAAACAGTAAAATTGTATATTTGAACTGTTCCCTTGGCCATCTTCTCTTCAGGAAGATGTTTTCCAGGATGTGTAATTAGTGTTCTTAGTCTATCAGCTCAGCCATTTTGGCCTAAAATGGGATGTGTTACTGTGGTACAACCAGCTATATCCAGTAGAAATATGATAAGCAATAAACACAAATTGAAACACAGGAAATTCTGTTTAAACATAAAAAAGAACTCTTTTTACTGTGGTTGTGGTCAAACACTGCAAAAGGCTGCCCAGAAAGGTTGTGGAGTCTCCATCCTCAAGAGATATTAAAAACCTGACTGGACATGAAGCTGAGAAACCTGCTTTAGTAGAACTTGCTTTAAGCAGGGTGGATGGACCAGACAATTTCCCGAGGTCCTTTCCCACCTCAATTGCTTCATGGTTTTTAGGTTTATGAGAGCAAGAGTAGCCCCACAGAACCAGATTTATATTATACAAATATAAATCTACTGAAGTTTAGCAGGCTTACTTAGCCATATCAATATAAATTCGAGGTTGTTTCACTGCATCATGAAAGCCTGCAGGAAGCATTGACTTCATATGCTTTGGTATGAGTCCTAAGCCTAATACTATAAAACATAAGCAGTTTTCTTGATGTAATTAGTAACAGCTTTGTAAATCCCAACTGACTTTCACTTTAATATAGTGAGGTATGAGAAGGAAGTTCATGAATTCTGGAGCAACTGCATTCTGCATCTGGCTTCTTGAAGGATTTTATTACTTTCAGAACTTGCTTTTGGACCATAGGAACCCCTTAGCCATGAGATCTGCTATTATTATGGAACCAGAGATTTAAAGGAGACTCTCAGCTTTACTTCATTCTTTACACTGTAATTTTATACTGCTAGATACAACTGTAGACAGAAAAAAGGAAACGGATGTTCTTTGGAGTGAATAAGATAAAAACGGCCTTGCTGCCCTTTCTTTCTCATATATCATAAATGGAAACTGTTTAATCCATAGACATAAGGCCAAGAACAGTATTACTGAACTTGACCAGAAACCTGGTTGATGTGTGTTATAGAATTAAAATGGTGGGTGGGGATTGGAATTTTTTTTTGTTTCACAAGCTCACCCAGTCCTCTGAACTCCCTCTATTTGTACATACACAGCTGCACAGGCAGTGAGGTTATAAAAAGGCATCTAATTGTATATCCAGTTACAATCTGCAGCAAAGCTGGCATTTGTCTAGATCTGCTTGTGCTCTGTACAAGTAACCTTAATTTGAGAAGCTCAGAAAATAAGCATCCGTGGTTTTAAAGAACAAAGTACTATTTCTTTTCAAATGTTAATAAGTTAGTAAATAATTAAATATTTTTTTTAAAGTGATAATACATTATATTAATTGGATGTATAAGACTTTATTAGCTGTGATATTGTACAGAGATATCCCTTGCCATTCATCCTTTAGACTGTTTGCAAATTATACAGTACTGTCTTCAGAGTCATGGAACAAACAATTGGAAGACATAAGCAGTAGCGATATTCTGTAATTAGAGACTAATTAACCTTAATTGAACTGCTGTTATTCCTTAGTGGCAAAGGGTTGCAGTATTGATAAGCTAACACTTCACAGACTTGAAACAAACCTTCTTGAAGTGTTCTACAGTTGCCTGAACCTTATTTTGTTATTAATAGTTTTTATTACTAGAAATTAATATTGCATGACGTTATTAATATTGCAATTAATAATATAAACCCATTTCTACTCAATGTTTTCTCCTTTTAAAGATATGGATTTCATTTGGGATTATTCACTAAAGCTATTGTGAGATTTCCTCTGTGTAAATAGTTGACAATGTATAGTTGTTTATGTAAAATAATAATTAAACAAGGTGAACCTCAAGCAGAAAAGTGTTTTTAGTTTTGACTGCCTCATCTTCAGAATCAGGAGGATTTTCACTGTGACACTTTACTGAATGACATAGCTGTGAGGGGTAAATTCAAGATCAAAATACTACTAGACTTTGAACCTGGAAGAAATAGAGGTAGATTTCCTTTGACAAGGGTTTCTGTCACTTTACAACATCAGAACTTTATTAATGATTGTTAATGGATAATAAATGACTGGTGTGTCTGAAATGTATGAAAATTTATATATTCTTTTATATCACATCAAAAGATTTATATCAGTAAAACTGAGATCAGACTCTGCCTCAAAATTTTGCATTTGTTTTGTCAAAAATAAAACTGGGCATGTGGTTCACTAAGTATCTCAGTATCTCCTAGATTTAAGAGTGTGCTTAACTTTCTGTACTATGAATGCTGTGCTATGAATGGATCCACTGGCAGGTGTAGAGCAATAGATGATATTTTAATGCGCTCAGGGATCAAGACCTGGATGAGCTACTGTTTAAGCACTGTATTTAAAACCAGAATCATCCTGCTGCAAATACACTGCTAGGTACAGAACATTTTCAAGTTCCATTAGCCATCACCCAAGATATGAATTCTTTGCTGATTCTTTTTCTCTTTTTTCTCTCTCTCTTCTTTCTCTTTTTTTTTTTTTTCTTCAACACTAAAGCTGACTGCAGATTGCATTGCAGGCTATCATCAAACAGAGCAGATCAAATATTTTAGTCAGTAACGCATCTGGATAGCCCCTATGTTGACTTCTTTCAATCAGCAAAGTCTGTATAGTTGTCCACATTGTCAGGTTTCCTTGTACTGCTTATTAGTGATGTTTGATTTAAGGATATAAAAAGATGAAAAGAATTTCACTGCTCTGCTGTTTTAGAACTGTTCCTCTGCTGACATATTCACTGCTTAAAACACATATGAGTAACATAATCAGTTTTCTTAATCCTAATTTATTTTAAAAAATAATTTGTTTCATGTTGTGGATTTTTAAGAAAAAACATATTTACAGCTTTAAAGAACCATATTCTACTGGATATTGTTTATCCAGCTTAGGATATTTCAAGAACATCTTTGTTTGTCAACAGTGGTTTCCTAGTGCTGCAATTGATAACGTAGTGTAGTCCAAGGTACATAAGCATTTGGGATATAGAAAGTGCCTGAAAGGAAATGGTGTTGGTTTTGAAGATACACATTAGAAATGGCAGCATCTTTCTTCTTTGGGATTAAATACTTGTTTGTCTTTTGTGCCTTTGAAAACATTTCCCAAAAGAGTTTTTCAACAAGAATGGCAAAGAGAAAGGCATCGATTTATACCAGCAGAAGTACAAGCCTAAGATTGTGAAACACTGAAGTACAACAAAGTTTTCCAGCTTGAAACATGACAGAGGCAAGTGTGTATAGGAAACAATAAATTAGTCATTGACAGCAGTAGGAATAGATGCAATTTTAGAATAGATTACGAAGCTGAGTTTATAACTAATTCTAAAGCTTTTTCTTTTTATTTATTTATTTTTTAAGGTTATGAGGATTATGATCACATGTGCAGCTCTGCATAGCTGTCCACTTGGAGATGATGGTGACTCCTTAGAGAATATACGCAAACTCCTGGTTAACCATCAGCATTGTGCTCCTTTTTTCCAAAAGATTTGATAACTGCTTTTCAACAGCTCTGCAGTTTCATTCCGTCATGTTGTTTCTACCAGCCTAAACAATTTCCTAAAATGGTCCTTTTGTTGTTCCTTGTAATCCTGTTATTGAAGGAAGATGTCTGTGGGAACTTTGGGCTTTTGGTTTCTGCACAGGCCAATGAAAGAAGGGTGGTTGCACACATGCCTGGTGATATTATCATTGGAGCTCTATTCTCTGTCCACCATCAACCAACTGTTGACAAGGTTCATGAGAGGAAATGTGGAGAGGTAAGAGAGCAGTATGGCATTCAGAGAGTGGAGGCAATGCTACATACCCTTGACAGAATTAACTTGGACCCCACACTGTTGCCAAATATCACACTGGGATGTGAAATAAGGGACTCCTGCTGGCATTCTGCTGTGGCTCTGGAGCAGAGCATTGAGTTTATAAGGGACTCTCTTATTTCATCAGAAGAAGAGGAAGGGATGGTGCGATGTGTGGATGGATCTTCATCATCTTTCCGCTCCAAGAAACCCATTGTTGGTGTCATTGGACCTGGCTCTAGCTCAGTTGCTATCCAGGTCCAGAATTTGTTGCAGCTTTTCAATATACCTCAGATTGCTTATTCTGCCACAAGTATGGACTTAAGCGACAAAACTCTGTTCAAGTATTTTATGAGAGTTGTGCCATCTGATGCACAGCAAGCACGGGCTATGGTGGACATTGTCAAGCGCTATAACTGGACCTATGTTTCAGCTGTACATACTGAAGGTAAGAGATAATTTTTTTTTCCATATAAAAAATCCTTCACACCACTTTGTTGGGTCAAATAGATCGATGATGATAGTTTGAAGCTGTTGTTTCTTTTCCAGTAATTTGTAAACAGTATAGACTTTTACTTTCCTTAATAATAATGTTCTCTATGGGGCTGAAGTAGCATCATGTTGATAATGCTGAAACCAGTTTGAACTACAGGGCTGTGTGTGCTGTAGGACAACTTGTTGCTACAAGTGCTTACTCTGTAGTCTCCTAAGTGACCTTAATTTAATTTAGTTGACATTTATTTATTTTTCTTTACCTACCAATTAGTGTATTTATGTAGAAGGATCATTTTGACTATATTAGTAACAATGGGTAATGAGAAAACGTCTGGTCTTCCTAGTGCAGTAGAGCTAAATCATCATTTGAAACTGTAGCTGAGTCAGAATGTGTTCCTGCATAACATCTGAGCCACAGAGGCATGAATACTAAAAACCATATAATTCTGGTTAATATTTGAATGCAAGTTGTCCAGCTTCTCAAGACCAGAATTAATTATATTATTTTCATAGCACTCCATGGAGTATTGTCCCCACTTCTTGCTCTGCATCTGGCCATTGAGCAAAGGAAGCCTTCTTAAAATCACACATTTATGCCCCATCAAGCATCCAGAAAATCAGAACTGTGTGCTAGATTGCCTCCCTATTTTTAGTACTTTGAGCTAGAGCTTAATCTTTCTACTCAGTGTTCAGAAGAGTATATGATTAAAAGGAAATGCTGTGGAAAAGCTTACCTGATTTCATTATTGACAGAGTTGAGAGGGTTCATCTTCCGATAAGTGACTAGAATTTCATGCTGCCTTAAGAGGAGGTTTCATCAGCCTCTGTCTGATGACACCAGCATTTAATGAGTTTTCTGGAATTAAGTTCTGTGATGAAGTTTAGGATCTCACTGGGTCACCTCTGTTCAAACAAATTCCAAATGGAAAGCTCAGAATATGGTCTGGGAATGAAAAATGTTATTAGAGATTGAGTAGTGGTGGTGGCATTGCTGAACAGCAGCAGATGCTGCTGGCTTTATTACAACCAGTAGAAAGCAGATTGTCCTTCCTACACACTGAGTATGCTTCTCTGGCAGACTTCATACTATTCATAGGCTTTTTTGGGGAGATGCTGGTCCAATTCTAGTATGTAGAGATCTTTTCCCTCCTACATATATATAGAGAGCTCATTCTGCAGTATGAAAAACAAAACCAAAAAAGTTAGAACTCACATGCAGATTGTTGCAATCATGTTTCCATCATGGTAATGAAAGCTGGTAAATAACCACAGCTTCTTTAGTATGGGGTTGCATGAATATATTAGCAGTTGAATATAACAGTGTATAAATCACTTTACGTCATATCATGTAGTGAAGGTATTCTGTGCCAGTTGATGCCTTTGGCTTGGCTTGGTGTGCAGCCTTTGCTTCACAAATGTGTATGAATAACATCGTGGTCAAAAATAATGCCATTGATGCATCACATTAGCATAAGATTTTATATCCTGACTGCTTTTGATGACTCGTCTAATTTTTGCTATGATCAACTTTTATGCCTCTGCTTATTGAGAAGGGATGCTTATATATTCAGTATGGGAATTGTCAAGCTTATATCAAGGTCTGATTCTGCACAGAATGAGAATACTTTCTTTTACCACTTCCCATGGACGCTCTGTTTGGAGCAGATGGTAACATATGGCATTTTAATCTTATGACAGAGGAACTTTGCACTGCACATTGGAAAGAAGGGAATAGGAACACAAGGGTTCAACCTGGAGATATGAGCAAGGCAAAAGTAGTAAATGAGAGAGGAGCTGAGTGTGAAGAAGGATAAATGATAAATTATATATTTAGTACATGTTCTTACTTCTGCCAGCATTAAAGAGGACAAGATAGGTGGTATGTTGTTAATACCTGAGGCTTTGTATCATTCATAACATATTTCAAGCAATATAACTCTGGACATCGGTGAACAAAAACATTTATTTTCTAGGAACCTTATTACCCTATCATCTATTTGCATAGTCTGGTTATGATGACGAATATGCTCTCCAGTTAAAAAATATAACACAAATGTTTTCTAACAATAAAACAGATGGTATTTATAATGGGATAGAAAAATGCAAACTGGTTGAGGTATTTCTTTGAAATGTGACAATATCTGATGTTCTGGGCATTTTCCAAAGATTATGGCAGATGTTATCCCTTCCAGTAAAAGAAAGACTTTGAACAGAACACCATAAAAAAAACCCTTATAGATGAATACTAAAGGAAAGGAAAAGAGTAAATAAGTGAAGGAGATATTTTTTTTTTGGTAATATTATTTTTTTTTGGTTTTTTTTCTCATTTTAATATAGTATCTGTTTACTTCTAAATATTCTGAATATGCCCCTCTACTCACTGTCCTACATTCATAGTCAACATTTCAAAATATTAAAAAAAACGTCATTGAATCCCATTCCTTGCGATTTTTATCAACTTAGGATCTTGCCCACCCATTGAGAGTGGTTCTTCTCTCAACACCTCCAGTAATTCTGGCAATCTACATTCACTCTCTTTAGCTCAGCTTCATGCATTAGCCAGATTCTTCTGAAATATGAGTTTTGGTTTTTGGGAAGGATTTCCAAGGAGAGGGAGGATCCTCTTTTTTTTAAAGCTGGAACTCGGAAAAAAGGAGAGGCAGAAAAATCTTCGTTACTTCATTCCTTTGGTAGCTCCATCAGCAGACAAACTTACAGGTTTCTTTTTGGTCGGTAAGACAAAGCTGGTATAAGTAAATAGCTTCACAATAAAAAGCTTGTTTGAACCTTTCTGCACTTACTAATTATGTGTGTCTGCAGTAGATTAACATTTTGGGAGATTGATCTGAAGTTGTGTTGTTAAGTCCTTATTGAAGACTTAGAGATATAGAATAAGCAAAAATTTTAAGAGGTTCTCATAATCTTTGCTCCTTTGATATTTAGCATCACAGTGTAATCTAAGCGATACCTCCAGGTGTACAAGTAGTACTAAAATTTACTAAGTGTAATTTTTTTTTCCTAAGACCTGGAAGGTAAAAACATTGTCAGTGTAGCTCTTGTACTTTTAAGGAGAAAGTGTCTGCAATCCAATTAATAGGAAATATAAGAAAAAAATGAAGGATATTTCTCATAAAGCAACAGTCATCTCCACTTATTGCAGTGAATTTTACATATGCTAATCAGAATCTTTGCAAGTCTTAGTCTTAGGTTGCAACTCCCCCTGCTCAGCTCTTTCAGGAATAATATGTGCCACTGGTGTCATTATCTTCACCCAATCTCCAAATCTTTCTTGCTTTTAATGATTTGTGGGACTCGACTCTAACCTTACTTGGCATTAAAACAAACCTTTTTCACCCACTATCAGGATGTTTTAAAAAAGCCTCAGCAGTTCTGAAGTGCAGGTCACTGCGCGGCAGGGAAGTAGGCGTGAGCAGACAAAGAGGGAAACTGTGATGGGAAACTCCTTGTACTGAGTGTCTATCAACTGACAGCCTGAAGCAAGTGCCTTCAACTTTATGGATTGCTACAAGTGGCACAAAGAGTGCTAGAGACCATTTGATTTGAAGCTTGCCTACTGATCTAATTCTTTCAACTGTCCTTACAGATTTATTTTTTTTCCCATCTCTGTGATAGGTGCAGAGCTTAAACAAACATTCCTTAAACTTAAATTACCTTTCTCTTCTTCAAACAACTTTGCAGACCATACAGCAAGACAATAACAGAGTTAAGAATTCAGTCCGTGACTCTCTGAGGCAAAGCAGCTCAGCAGAAAGAAGTCCTCTGGTTTGTCCTTCAATTTCTCAAGGCACATCAGGGATCCCTTTTAGCTCATGTATCTGTTATCCAACTCAGTAAACTACTGCACACAGAAGACTGTAGAGGGAAAAAATTGTGCCTTTATCTGGATTTTGGGTGATGAAGGTTCACACACAGACAGGCCATGCAGCTCAGGCACCCCTAGCCTTTTGTCTTGGCCTTTTCTTGCTTAACCACTTGATACCACAACTAATTGGAAATGGTTTGGAAGCTGAGGAGAAGTTGGCTTTCTGCTGCAAGAGATAAAGAATTGTCCGTTTACTTCATTTCCCATACGAAAGTATTCCCTGGTCTTTTTGAAAGATCAGAGAAAAATATATACAATTTTCTCTTCTCTCGTCATCGCAGATTGAAGGCATCATTGAAAGCCCATTTGAAGTCAATACTCCCCCGTTGACTATTCTGACATTTGGATCAGGCTTTCCTAGTCAGAAACAAGGTCAATCCCTGAGAGTCTGTACTTAAAATTTGCCTGGAGCCAAATGAATTAATAATTTGAAAGGCAATTTTCATTGCCATTGGAAACCATTTATTTCACCGCTCTGAATGGAGTGCAGAAGTGATGTATGCTGGAAAAATAGAACTGCACAGAGGTGCAATTGAAACACAGTAGGCCAAATTTATTGGGGGTGGCAAGGGATAAATTTCACTCTATTATGTAAAAGGTGTGATTTACTTTTGAACATAGCCTTAAGACGCCACTTTGTTAACACTTTCTTTAGAGAGCTCTGCAGGTAAACATTGAATCAAACTCATCCTCAAAGTCTTCTCTGTTTAATATCACTTTCCTCCATTTAAATTTATCATAAGAGCATATAAAGAGGTGGTTCATGTTCATTTTCTTAGGATGCACCAAGCAAGCATAATAAATTAAGAACTTTTCTTTCCTGCAGATGAGGGTTATTTCACACACTTCTTTTCATATTTGTTCAAATGTGCTTAGTTACAAGACTATTTTTACCTACATCCTTTGCTACCAAGTAAAGAGCAAAATTAGTCATAGTCTGTGAGAACAGTATGAAGGAATGAATGAAAGAACTGCAACAAGTTGACCTTAAACCTGCTGCTTTGAACAAATTGTACTTGTATGGTGTTGTGGAGACTTTCTTTGAGACTCTAGATATTTCTCCTCTACATAGAAAAATTTTATCATGGTTTGAAACATTAATTACATTTCAAAAAATTATATGATTGAAAATTAGATATACTGTAGATATTAGTGATACTTTTTCATTATTTATATGCAAAAAAGAAATAAATACATTATGTACACCAAAAGGTCATTGCTAGTCCACAAAAATATTTTAAATTTCAAAGAAAACTTATTTCTAAAAATCTATTTCTGAAGGTTGAAGAATATTCTTTCTAAAGACTAGAGAACGTTCTATTTCAGCAAAGTTTCATCTTTGCCTTCAGGAAAAATAATTATATGGGTCTTTTTATTTTTTAAATTACTGGGATTTTATTTGTTGAGACTTTAACTGTTTCAAACACAAATGATGAGATCAGGATGACCACAATTTCCTATGCTCTCAATCATATTAATGTTGTAATAAAAATGAAAAAATAAGTCCTCATCTGAAAGAATATAATTGAGACAGAAAACCCAGTCTAGCCTTACTGTATTGAGAAGTTTGCTCCTTTTTATTGAATGTTGACATTTATAACAGAGGTGGCTTTTTTCCCCCCTAGTTTCAAATATTTATTCTAGCATCACAGTTGTGAAAAGTGAGCAAATGCAATCAATCAACTGGGAGTACCGAGACAGAAAACTGAAGTAGCATCAAGTTAATGTTTACTTTGTTCCACAGTGACTGATTAACTGGAAAGCGCTTTAACATTGCTGGCAAATGGCTTAGACCAGACATATCCACTGTGAAGTATCTTGACTGACATTAAAATATAAAATGAGGTGTATACTCTGAAGTGTAATGGAGACGATGATGGTTAGAGGAAATACTGTGGTAGCTGAGGAAGGAGGTGTACTATTCTAAAGTTTTTTTAAAAAAAACACATGGAAAGGAATGACATACCATGGACTTAGCTTCTTCAAAATGTCACTTTGTTTCTTTTGTTTAGGGAATTAGTGATTGAACATAACTTTTTCCCCTCAATGTCAGGAAACTTGACTTAATTTAGAAGAGAGAGTGGGAGTCCAGCATCCTCCAGCCTCATCTTAATTTTTTCTTTTGCCTTAGGTCTGGAAATGGCACAGTCTTTGTCACCATCCCCAGGGTGAACCTCTTCAATTAGGGAGGGATCTATCAAGTTGATGAGATTTGGAAATCTTTCAGGAAACAAAGTTTCACTGCACAGTGCCTGCTGAGTTAAATCAGTTTTATGAAAGATGGTCCTTCTAATATATGCTATCAGACAACTATGGGTAGTGACAGTGGCTCACTTTTTAGTATCCCCCATTGGTAGTTTGTCTTTGAGATGAAAGACTATATACTATAGATGTGTCTGGAAAACAGAGAGTCCATACAACTGAAAAAAAAGGTTCCTGAAGTAATTTTTTACCTCAAGTCAGGATTGAAAGCCAAAATAACAATAATTTTTAGTTAATTAAAGCTACTATAAGATTCAGAATTCAGTAAAAATAAACTACTTGTGATTATATAAGCATAGTTGGTAAATTATTAATTCAAATGCAAACTTCATTCAAAAAGCTGCCAAGTTTTTAAATTTTTTCACACATATTAATGTTCTTTAACATTATTAACATAACTTTAACATATTAACATAACAAGTTTTGATAAAAGGTGTTTTACTCATGGAAGAGCTGGATGCTCCTCCCCCATACCAATTTATTTGGCATGTTTTCTCTAACACCACTCTTGTATACAAATTAAGCATCTTTGGACACGTTGACATCTCATAAATCCAATAATTAAGCAGGGCCTTATGAACTAGGTCCATTTATTCATTATTCGTGAAGTTTAATGTATTAATCTTTTTTCTTGCTCTTGAAACCATGGAATTTTTGTTTTCCATGCATGCTACCTAGTGACAGAAAATTTAAATCATAAATTTGCGAAATTATAATTTTTCCTAGATTTAATGCTCAAAAGTTCAGCTAGTACACGGTATGAGCAAAAAACCCAAACTAAGACATTATTTCAGGTTCCTCGATGCAGAAGCTGTTTTAGAGAATCCAGGGAGATCAGGGCTCTGTTGTGATGGGAGCCAGGAAGAAGGGGAGAGAACCAGAAGAAAGCTACCTAACATCACTGAAAGGATGAGAACCCGCTTTTTCAGAGTGCTAGTTTAAGACCCCATATATGAAAAGACTTCACCAAACATTAGAATTTATTTTCCATCTAAACAAGGAAAATGAAGATGTCCTGTGCTTGTCAGTGTCTTTATGCATAAAAACCATATTGTAGGTAGTTTATTAATGCAGGAGTTAAATCAATGTTGTTTCCAAATCAGAAATTTCCTGTATAGTTAAGGAGCAAAAGAGATTTTTACATTGGTCATAGAACCATGGAATTATTTACGTTGGAAAAGACAAAGGTCCAACTATCAACCTAGCACTGACAAAACCACCACTAAACCATGTCCCTCAGCATTACACATCTTTTAAATACCTCCAGGGATAGTGACTCCACCACTTCCCTGGGCAGCCTCTTCCACTGCTTGCCCTTTCTGTGAAGAAATTTCTCCTAATATCCAATTTAAACCACCCCTGGTGCAACTTGAGGCCATTGTCCTATTGCCTGTTACTTGGGAAAAGAGACTGACCCTGACCTCGCTACACCCTCCTCTCAGGTAGTTGTAGAGAGTGATAAGGTCTCCCCTCAGTCTCCTTGTCTCCAGGCTGAACAGCCCCAGCTCCCTCAGCTGCTCTTCATAAGACTTACTCTCCAGACCCCTCACCAGATTTGTTGCCCTTCTCTGGACCCACTTCAGCACCTCAAAATCTTTCTTGTAGTGAGGGGCCAAAACTAGATACAGTACTCAAGGTTGGGCCTCAACAGTGCTGAGTACAGGAGGACAATTGCTTCTTTAGTGTTGCTGGACACATGTTTCTGATACGAGCCAGGATGCTGTTGGCCTTCTTTGCCACCTAGGCACTCTGCTGGCTCATCTTCAATTGGCAGTATACGAACACTCCCAGGTCCTTTTCTGCCAGGCAGCTCTCCACCCACTCTTCCCTAAGCCTGTAGCACTGCATAGGGTTGTTGTGACCCAAATGCAGGACCCAGCACTTGGCCTTGTTGAGTCCCTTCATGAAAGACCACTTCCTGTATTTAAGAGAGCTAACTTGTGATTTGTCTGAAAACTAAGAAAAGCAAAAGACCTGCGTGCTTCTTGAATCATGCAGGAGATAGTGATCCTGGAGGTGAATCAAAAATTATAGACTTTGCTTTAATTTAATTTGGAAGCTACTGGACAGAGAAAAACATTACATCCATTTTATTAAAATCTGATTTCAGGTTCCTGATGATCTGGAAGCATACCATGATGTAATGCAAAATATTATACATAAATATATTGTATGTGTATACATTAAAGAAGTGATTGGGAAGGTTATTAACAGAACAGTTACCATCTACCTTGGCAACCAAATTTTGAGACAATCCCATTCATAAATCACAGCCTTGTTTTAAACTAACATAATTTAACTAATCCTTCAAAATATGCTGACCTGAAAAAACCACAGTTAAGATTTTCTCTAATTGATGGGTTTGAATGTATTTTTTTTTTTTCTGTAAGTGTCTGGCAGCATTTATTGCTAGCCAGATATATCATCCAGGTGATATATGTGGAAACTTCCATATAAAGTCAATTACCTTGTCAAAGGGCAGACAAACAATGTAATTGCTAGAAGTGCAATGTGTATGAGACAACTTGGAAAGATAGTAATCCGGGGTGTCTGGTAAACTAGTTCACTGAATGAATCCCCCAGACAAAATTCAACCTAACTGCTGATAACAGTGGAAAGATGAGGAAAATTATCTGTTCCTTAGTCTATGGTGTTCTAGTCAAATACTTCTTATCTGTCCTTACCTAGGGTTTGATTTATCTTTTTTTTTTAACTTTTGCTCATGAGATATATTTCTTCTAACTTCCTAGATGATGCTACAGGCATTTGGAGAAAGACAAATAGAGGTAATGCCAAAAGAAAGGTGCAAAATTGTAGTGAAAGTACTATAATCAGGATCTGAGATCTATCAAATTACCTTACCCTTAGTGCTAAGTTTTTTTGTGAACAAGATAGTTACAGTGTGTGAAACAGTTGTCCAACATTGCTATTTTGGAGAGCATAAAGCTTTAGACAAGTATATATAAACTACAGTTGATCTAGCATGGTAGAGATACAGAACATGTTCACCTTTCCCTGATTTGAAATTACGGAAATCAACTCTCCATATCTTATTGCTGGAGATGTAATACCGGTAATAAAATGACAACTAATGCTTGGTTGTTATTGCTTAGGCTAAAGCATATTGTTTATGAAGATACACACAGAGTGACTTCAGTTAAGGACTTCATGTAGAGACAGATTTCACCTTTGGTTAGTCTGTTCAGATTGTGAATTATCCTTTCTTCAAATGAAATGACTGACTGGGTTGCTCCAACCTTTATCTTGATATGTTTTTAGAGCTGCTTCTCTTCCCAGGCATTGCTATAATCTTTCTTTTGGCTAAACCAAAGGGCTTTAGTTCTCCAGTCACTTCTGCAAAGTGAGTTTTCCAGATGCTAAATTATTCTTATAGATATTGCATAATCCTTTCCAGTTCTGTCAAATCCTTTTTTAAGAGCATGTACCTTTATTTTTTTCTCCTTTTCAAGGAGATTTACTTCTTCAACTTGCAGACAGGCTGGAAATTGTTTTCCATAGATCAGCATACAAGCTGCTGTTTCTTACCTTATTAACAAACCAATACAATGATGGCCTATAAACATGTACAGGTTAGTAGTAGTAGAGAGTAGAACAGTAAAAGTTCCCTTTTACAGTTATCTGCCTCCATCTTGTCATAACTCCTCTTTTGCTGATCTGGCTTACTCTCTTCCCTCAGTGTCTGGTGGTTTTTTTATCTAACTACCATCTTTTTTTCTTGTTACATTCTTCTCCCCCCTGGTTAGGTTTAATTTTTTTTTCTTCTTATTCCTCCTGGATCAAAATAAGATTCTAAACAAATTTCAGGTAGATAATTGTATGAATAAGATAGGATGATTTGGAAATTTCTAAAACTTTTGGTTTATGTGATCATGATGATGATGATCACATGATGATCACATGATCACATCAACCAATGCAGACTAAAATAAAGACCATCAAAGTTGTACGGTATTTTTAATTTCTTTCATCTGGAGAAACTTAGTCTAAATGTCTTCTAAAGGTGCAAATTTGAAGTCCAGATTCCCATTATAAAAATCTGATTGTAACTAGGTATGTTATTCAGCAGTTTTACATTTATTTTGTCTTAAATCACACTTGTGCAATTTGCAGATTTAGCATTTAGTGAAAAACAGGACAAGTTTTCATTTGCAAGCAAAGCCTTGAAGGTGAAAAATAAGATGGAATTCTTCGTCTATTTCACCTTCCTAAGTTTTAACAATATTCATACCCAACTTTGTTCTCAATTACATTAGAATAAGTTCTTGGCCAAACTATCTGTTGTACTTAAAGACCCCCAAACCGTGTCCCATCTACCTTCTCTCTACCAGGCTGCCTCAAAGACAGTCTTTGTAAGCAAGATAAGTGAGCAGTCAGCGATCACACTGACATGTCCTTGAGGGTGTTTCCTGGCTTGCAGAAAGTGTTGTAGATGGCTGTGTTCTCAGAGCTGTGCTGAACAGGCGGTATAGATGCCTCCTGACCGCAAGTGAGTGAAACTGTATTTAGGCCTAGAAAAGTAGCAAAAGCAAGAAGTTTGGAAAGGGATCTTGATCCTTCTATTGATGGAGGAGGAGCAGTGAGATTCATCTCCTCTCCTGTCTTCCCCCTGTTGGCTTTGCAGCTCAGAGAATAATTTTATTTTAGGCTTCTAAAAAAGTCCAGGGAGGAAAATTAGTAATGTAGATGATGCTCATTTGGCTTTATGAGTAGGACAAAACTTATGGTTGCATTAGATAGGTAAGCAGTTCTGCATTTTTCTTTCATCTTTACCACACAAAAATACAGGATTCAAATCCTTCTCGCATGAACAGAACCCTTAAAAAAGATTAGGTTATGTTCCCAAAATGATAATATAAGTGAGTGTGTATTATATTTCCAATATAAGCCTCTCATGTGTCTTCAATCATATATATAAAGGGCTTTCCAACAGCACTGTGGGATGTGAAGTTACCTTGCTCATTTTCATGCATATGCAAAATGCATATGCAATTTGTCTGACCTACTTCTTTCCCTAAAGGGAAAGTATGAGACTAGCTCAAATTTAAGGGGTCTAAAAAATGTTGAAATTGGATCAGAGGGTCTCTTTCTCTGACTGCATCTCTCTCTTGAAAGCCTACTCTATTTAGATACTCAACTTTTTTATTGGCATCTCCATGCCTACTGAAAAAAAAGGGGATATGTAGCTGCTCTATGTCTTGCTAAATATGAAGATGAAGGTTTTGTTCACTCAGACAGAATTTCTATGGATTTTTTTTCCCCCAAATTGAAAGGCATTTATGCAAAAAACTGCCCAGGGAAGCGGTTGAGGCACCATCCCTGGAGGTG
>BJBW01006934.1:183768-206248 GCA_004320125.1 Scolopax mira
TGGACTAGATGATCTTTAAGGTCCCTTCCAACCTAGACGATTCTATGATTCTATGAAAAGCATAAATATCAGCATTCCTAAGTAGATCAAAATGAAGCATTTGGTACAGAATGCAGAATGCATTCAGGGATCTGAACCTTATGGATTCTGTACAAAAGTCAGACTTACGCAATGACTGGCACAGGCTAGGAAGGTAGTTTCTTCCGGTGAGCTATGTATGGTTCAATCAAGGAGTGTAAGCTTTATAGTTATAACATGCCGCTATAGAGTTTTATTGAAAAAGCCAATGTTACTTGACCCATGGACTTGCCAATTTCTCTTTTACCCCCCCCATTCCTTATCTGGCTGTTCCTGCAATTGTGTGACTTTCCTGCCCCTCCCTCTCTCTGGCCTCTTGCTTGTTAGCTAGAACTGTCTGAATCATCCATGCTGACATTGTCCTTTTCTTTTCCTCCTCCCAAGCTGATTTTATTTCAGCTTTATGCATTATTCATGTGTATTCAACCAACAGTTTGTGCAGACAGATTCTGCTACGTGAGCTGAGCTGTTCACAGGCTGTTCCAGCAGGGCTAGACAGTGCCTTTAGGCACCACCCTGTGGGAGTGACATGTAAATGGTCCTGACCCAGGAGGTAACATGCTGAGAAACCTGTCACCCATGGTTGCTTATGACCACATCAGGCCAATGCCGAAGCCTCTACATCTGCATGTGATGGTGTGTGTGTCACACTAAGTCACAGGAAAGACTATTGTGTTCTCAGCTTTGTACTATGGGTCTGCCTTTGCTGTTTGGCTAGCTTATGTCTCTATGGGCTGGAAACATAGAATTATCTCTTCTTCTAGTCCCATTCAACTGTTCCAACCAGGAGTAGGAGTTAAATTAAATAATCTGAACTAGAAAATTTTGCCAGAGAATGTTGAGTGTGGAAAGCAGGACAGTATGGTGGCTACTGGAATAGGGAATTTGGACTGCTCACGTGGTCCCAATGAAATTGTAGAGATCGTGCCAGTGTCTTAAGATGAAGAGCCTGGTTCACATACACCAAGGTCGCATCGGGCTGTATCATTACAGTGTTGTGCTCGAGCTGATCAGTCCTTTGGGAAGTACAGCATGGGATATGATGCTGTGGAGTTAATGATCTCATCTGGTGGCTCAGCACAACCAGATAGATCAGAGCTACATTGGGTGTGTCTGCAGCCCCTTCTGTAGCCTGCTGTGGACATGCCTCCAGCCATCTGCAAGAGGGCCTGCTTAATGATTTTATAATGATTTGGCATTTTGTAGGCTGAGAATTGGCACACATAGTTGTCTTAGAAGCATTTGCTCCAAACACCCACATTTCAAATGCATGATAGAAGTGTTGTGAGAATCAATAATTTGGAAAGTCAGAAAGGCTCAGGCACTACTGTTAATGTTGGGCAGAGAAGCTCATGGACATGTAATTTGTGCACCTGTTCTGTTACTGACCATGCACGGGTTTGTGCCCTTAGAGAAGGTACTCTGAAACATTATTGAGAAAAAGTACCTTGATTGACATACATACCTCCCCTAGGAAGGAAGAAAGACAGAGGACACTGGAAGCTTGGAAAACTGAAAGCACGAAGGCAGATTCCTACTTCTCTTTTACACACAAGCTTTTAACTGATTTTGTTTTTTTCTACTCTTGAGCAGTTGGTAGAGTGGGTGTTACATCCAACACCTCCGTGTGACAAATCTCAGCCTACAAAATACTGACACGTTACATTTCATTAACCATATGGGACCTAATTATGCTGCCAGCTAAAATATAGGTGCAAGTCCCAAGGGATTCATTTGCTATATGTTCATGGGTCCTATAGAACCTTACAGTATGTTTGCCTATATAAATCAGGGAGTTCATTTGACATTTGCAACATCATGGTTTCACTGAGATGTGTAGAGCCTAAGCTTTACTATATTACTGAAATGAAAGGCCATATCCATATAAAAAAAAACTGGCCAAAGGTAGCCAAAGCCCTTAAAACCGTGGAAAATTGCCATCTTCTGTCTCCAGACAATCTGGAACAAAGTGGCCCAGATTTGGCAGTGCTCTGACACCCTGCCCTGACTGTCTTGCTGTGGTGTTGGTTCAAAGAAATGAGGGCTACATAATGCCACTTGCAGCAGTTTCATTATGTATTATTTTATCAGATGGGCTGTGGAAAGGTGGGAGTGAACTCTACGATTAAGCAGGAATGCCAAGAGGTCTCTTAGCGAGAGGGAAGGAAGCAGAATATCAAAGACCTAGGTGAAGGAGAGTACAGAATTAACAGAAACAAAGTGCAGAAATAGCAATGATGCTGAAGATGAACTGTTTCACGGATATAATCTCTAGATCTGAGTATTTTATACACCCTAAATTCTATTCAGAATATGCCACCCCCAGGCCCTGAAATGCTTCACAAATTAAATGTAATTTTACTACTAGAGAACCAAAGGACTGAAAGCTGGCATGCTGTGCTGGAGGTCAACCACAGCACCTGTCTTGATTTCCAGGCCCCTGGTCTCCCTTGTACTAGGCTACCTTTGATGGTTGATGGTCATAACCTGTTATCTTCCCTTGTTATTTGTGTAAATTCAGCGGGGAGCTCACCACCTGAAGTTGTTCTTCAGATCAGAAATGCGAACAGAGCAAAGTGTTCCCAAGGGAATAGATATTTCTGCAGACATTGCTAAATTTTGAGCAAAACCAAACTATGGAATACAGCAATAACTGAAAAATCTGTTTGCATTTGTAAGCAGTTGATTTGCCCTAAATATGTCAAGTAGAAATGACTGAATTTTTGCTTTATAAAATGGCTCTTCAAATCAATCATGTTAATAACTTCTCATAAGATGATGGTTTCTCTCTAGCTATAAATATGTCATCTTGATAAGATCATGGTAGAGGTGCTACTAGCTTCATTACATAAGCAAGAAACAAGTAATTACTTCACAATTTTGTAGAGGAATGTAAAAAAAAAATGATAACAAGAATTATGACATTTGAGAGGGTTTTTGTGTATTTGTTCTCTGTACTAGTATGAAAAATATTTTTATAGCATTTTCCTACAGTTTTTCTCTGTGAAAAACAGATAAACATTTTAGAAGGAAAGGGGAAGAATTGTGTGGGGGTTTTTTAATCAAAAATTCTTTTCAAAATGGAACGAGTGGAAGTTTGTGCATTGTAATTTTCTGTTGGTGGAACTTGTTATAGTTTTATTCTCTACATACCAGACACGTGGAGAGCCATGGGTTAGATTTCATTTGCCTAATGGCTATTTTGCTAGTAAATTTTTGCTATTTACTTTAAAATTAGTAATGGTGACATTTGGAGTGAAACTGTGTTGTTAATCTACATGAATGTGTGAGAAGATGCTCTGACCTCAAAGATCAGCATTTTGCCTGGCATAGAAAATTTACTGAATAAATAATAAGACTGATTGCTTTGAATTTAAATATAATCTAAAAAGTATTTGAGGCAACATACCAAGTAATTACATATTTCAGGGAGTTGGTCAGATTGTGAATATTGTCTATGTATGGGCTTTGACTAAAATGTTTTAATCTATAAGACATTGGACTGTTTTAAGTCCACAGGGAAGTTTTTGATTCAGTATAAACTTTGCAACTGAAAAGTCTCCATAAAGTTATTGAGTGACACTTCCTATAGGAAGAATTTTGTAGTAAGTAATGATATTTACTGCCTTCCTTCCAATCACACATTGCTTTAAGGTTATGGATAGTTTACAACTAATTAATAAATGGTTACCATTTACTTACAAACTACATATTAGTTAGGTGCCCAATGTTTCTTATAGAAAGTGAGTAGTACTGAAGCACCCAGTCCTGCAGTTGAACGATCTCCTGAGTTATTCAGGAATTCAATATCAAGAAGAGACACCTGACCTACTTGTGGATAAGCCTGTTGTATACAAAGCACCATTTGTATGCTCAGACCAGTTCTGGTTCTGAGCTACATATCCCTGACCCAATTCTATGCTTGCATGGCATCCTGTCCTGTACTTTGGTACAGCACCATTAAGTGTACACATGCATTGCCAGTTTGTTCAACAAGAACATGAGGATTTCTCTCTCTTTTTTTCTACCACTGTGTATTTCTTTGTGCATCACTGTGATTCTGTTGTCTATTTATTTTCACTGAAAGCTTCTTCTTCTCATTTGAATAGCAGCTGGCATCAAAGTATCCTCACCTCAGCTGGGGCCCATGTATGTCATAAGTAATTTATGAAAAGAATTTCCATTCCCAAATAGTAGCACATGCAGTCCTGACTTTACTGTTAAAACCTGAGTCCTTTTCTTTCATCAGCTGTTTTATTTCATTTGTCTAGAGAGTACAATGGGCTTGGATGAAAAGAGATGGCAGTTTCAATCCATCACATACTTTCCAGGGTTCTGGTTCAGCAAGTGCTCTGAACCCTTATGGTATTTCTCCTTTATACAGTCCAAGTAGCTAAGAAGCAAAAAATCAAAAAATATCCTTTGCTGTTAGAGAATAGACTTCTGAGTGCATGTTTGACAAGTTTTTATTATTATCTGCTAGAGCAAGAACAATGCTGATGAAGGAATTTCCTGCTTGCCTTAATTACATGTTTCATCACAGCCTCTTACTGTGTGTGGCAATCAGTTTATTCATTTTCTTCCTTGCAATACTTTTCTCTGAGAAAAAAACTTTGACTCTTTGGTCTTGACTGAAGCAGAGACAGCGATATTGTTGTAAATTCTGTACAAGCGCCTTGGAACAAACTTGCTGCTTGAGATCAGTGATGACTAGCAAAATGCTGGTTCTACACATTTGTGTTGTTGATAAGAAAAATGGTATTTGTAATATGCTGGTAGCTCTAAATTGTATCTGAAAATTACAAGCACCCCACATAGAACTTCAGACACTAGTTTACTTCTGGTGGCAATTATGATATTTCTAATTCTAGACTTTTTGAAATAGTGCTGAGCTTAAGCACTGCACTTAGTCTGAGTCTGTTAACTCAGACCTTGCTTCTCTTCTGGACCACCGCAATGATCACTATGCAAGGCAAATCTTCTCTAATGAGGACTGAACCTATGCAGTGGATGCAGACCAATCTATGTTACTCGTCCTTGTCCTGTCCCTTGTCCGGTCTTCCACTGTGTAGAAGCCCTTGTGTGAACATAAAGAAGCAGTATCCACCTTGTGTGCTTTACAGTAATAAATGTTATGCAACTCTGAATTATCAGTTGCTATACCTGAATAATCTTAATTCTTCTTGAAAAGCTGATACAGTTTGATCATACCAGACCTGCCTATTTTGAATATTTCATGATTCATACTGTCTCCAACTGTGCATAGGCATTATTTGGGACGGTTGTATTGGGTCCGTGCAAAAATGATTCCAGGGTCTATTATAGCAATTTAATGCCATAGAGAATCACGTTTCAGTACTAGGGAACATTCTCTGGTGCTTCTTTAATATGCTAATATAAATGTTACCTTTGTTTCCTGATAAATATCTTTCCTAACCTGCAAGCACGTATTAAAGAAAGCAGGTATGAATACAAGAACAAACATGTAGGTTTTCACTCCACTTGAATCTTTGTATAGTCTTCTTAGTTTTCCAAGGTTCTTAATTTCTTTGCAGCTCTCTACAGTTTTTGAGATATTTAATATCTGAAAATGTATTATTATTAAATGTGCTTTGTTTTATTGGAATGAATAATGAGACACTAAAAAATGCTAGCTGGGAGCTCACTCAGTTATAATTAAATGAATATATTTTGTATAAACACTATTGTTTATTGAAAGAGGATTAATTTCAAAAGAACAGGTATTTGAGAAATTAGGAAGATAATGAATTATATAAATTAAACTACTAGTATCCAAAAGCCAAGTATAAAGCATAACAGGCACTAAGGGAAAGATGGCTTTATTATACACATTTTTAATCCCGGTAAATGGTGTCTATTGGAATGGGATTCACTGGGAATGGATTTTCCCATTGAGAATGGAGAGAAGAGCTCTAAAATCCCATATCATGGACAGCCAAACCAGTAATACAGTAGAAATTATAAAAGTGAAGATGGGTTAAATCTCACAATGTAAATGAAAACAGATGTCTTAAGTCTACCATTACTGTGTGCAATGTTATGGACAGATTGAGTTAACATTAAAAGTAATTCCATCTTGGCCCTAAGTCAAAACAAACATTTCTTGGCATAGAAGTGGAAGAAAAGATGGCTCTATTTCATTTTTCTTCAAGCCGTTAACTACATTGTCCCAGAAACCCTATTCCACTCAAGGGAGAGTCATTTCCAAGGGGTGATTCAGCCCTCCATCTTATCTAAGCTCTTCATTGATGACCTTGCAATACTGCCTTCCTAACTTGGGTACTTTAGATAAGTATTTAAAATTACGTGTGCTGAATAGCAGTCTTCATAAAGATGAAGACTGTAGAATGTGAAGGTAAAGGCAAGTTGATCAGCAGGAAGGAAAACATGGAAGTGGAAAGGACCACAACTGTAGTGGAAGAAAAACTCTTCAGTAAAATTAAAGGGATTGCTGGATAATTCTAGTCCCAGAGGACTAGTTATTTATGAAATTGTAAGCTTGACAGCTAAAAGGGGACTTTTAGACGATCTTTTTTGAGTTCTTTAAAGAAAACAGTTTCAGGGGTGGCAGTGTAATACTGGAGAATACCAAAGACAATGGATATGCTTTAATGCATGTTTGTGTGGGTTGAATGATCTCGTTATCCACAGACCATGTCTCTGTAGTATGTTCATTTTCAAACAAATTTTTAAGTAAATGTAAGATCTCAGATAATTTTTTTTTCCCATGGGATTATTGATTTTTCTCTCCCTAAAGAGGGAAAATGTGGTTTGGGTTTCCTCTGTTCAGGTTTCTTAAGTGTTGATATAGTGCTATAGAGGAATGTAGAGTCAGATTTTGGGTTTCCTAGTAGTTGGAGAATGCTGTCAGGAAACTGAGATGAGCAGGAAACTGAGTGATATGGTAAAAGAAGGTATGATATTGAATAAGGTTCTTCACAGAAATCTTCAGTGATCAGCACTGGCTAGTTTCATGTAATGCTTTTGCAAGTGATGTTAGTATAATTAGTTTAAGCCTGAGATATTCTAATTATGGGAAAATATTGATGAGTAGAAAGGAGAAAAAGAACAATTGTACAAGAAGACTTTGATGGTTTTGGAGGCTAAAGGAAATTGTACCAGGCACTTTAAAATTTTCCTGTCTTAGGTATCTAACCTAAACAGTCCATTCCAGGAGCATGGTCATCCTAAGCTTCATCTGTAAATAAGTAAGAAATTCTGACACCTGCCAAGGGAGATTCAATTCTTCTAGTGGCTTCCAGAGTAGTTCTGAAGTGCATAAGGACCTCTGTTGACCAAGTGTGAAGCTCAGAGTGATGAAATTTCTGTCTTGCCTGCCACAGATACTCCTTTTCCTTAGTGATTAATGTTTCCTGAGAATTCAGCACTTAAGAAGAGACGATGCAGAAGAAAGGAAAAACAAATACGATAAAAATATGAAAAAGGAAAATGGGATCTGGGAGAGGTATTTTCAGGAAAAAATAAAAGAGTGTTTGTCCTGCTGCACGGGATTCTGTAAATCATCATCTGATTGTTGTAGACTGGTAGTCATTGATGTCTGGGGAAGAGACAATCAAAGTGGGGACAGCTGCAGAGAAGGATTATTAGTGTAATCTGAAGAGCCTATCATGAAATAGAATCCCAGAAGATTTGTCTTTGTTTGGTGGAGCAAAATGAAGCCTGAATAATATAATTAGTTTTTTAAATACAGCATATTGAATGGTAATGATAGCTGAAAATATGTTAATAAGTGTAAACTGAGTATTAGAAGGATTTCCAACTATCAGGTGAATGTGGCTTTAGAATAGTCTCACAGTGGATAAACTTGTTGAAGTTTATTCATACTGCAACTGGTCTTGAGTTACAGTACATGCATAATCCTCAGCAGTATGTGTGTATGTATTTTGGAAGAAAAAAACTCAATTGAGGTGTGTCTGAAAACATGCCCCCAGAATCTTTGAAAATAACAGCAAGACAATGAAAATTATTATAAGAACATTGGCATGTTTAATCTTGATGAAGACAGCAAGACGTAATGAATTTTCAAGTTAGCTTAATTTCACTCCCCAGAAAAAAACACTGGTATTAACGATCATTGAAATGAGCTGAGCTACATGGTTGCAAATAGGGAAAGAACAGCAATTTATAAATTGGATGCAATACATCCTGATAAATGGCATAGAAGGTATACAGCCTGATGTTGAAATCTAGGCCATCATTCAAATAAACCAATGGTTATGCCATGTTCAAGTTAGATAAGGAGGTAAGAAAAATGGCTTGTTATTGAATAAAGTTAGCTTAAGCAGATGTAATTCCTGTGGCTTGTTCTTCATTCTCCTGTTCCCTTCTCTTTTGGAACTCCAGTGTGCAATAAAAAAAAAGAAATTAGGATTGAATGAATTTAGTTTTGTACATAAAAGCAATCTGCAAATTTTAAAGGAGTCATTTAATAGCTTTTGAGTTGCCCACTATGCTAATTACAAAATCAATTGGTATTAAAGTTTTCGCAGTATAAGTGTAGATTCCAATGGAGGGCTGATTACACAATGAGAGAAAGAAAGGAACAACCCCCACACACCTGAAAGACGCCTCAGTGTACTGCTAAATGGCCAAAGACTGGATGTGCAACAATCTTTTTATAAAATCTTCACTATTGACTGCATCTGAGAGTGGAATCTCATTGCCCAAGGTGAGTGCTTTCATGAAAACTGTATTCTTGCTTTTCTCTGGGTTCACTGAATATTTGAGCAATTTGTACAAAATGAAAATCTTTTTTTTACTGGAGAGACTGAAAGAAATCCACAACATCACACTTTACAGCTCCCACTGTTAGGATATCTGCAGTCTCTGCTTCAGTTCAAGCACAGAGGGAAATGGAAGCTCGCTTCCCACACAGGGATTATTGCCTGAATCATATGTGAGAATGGAGTGACCCTGCTGAAGTGAGCAACCCTGAGCCAAAATTTTGGCTGCAGCTCTCAAGCAGAGGGAAGGACTTTGATCTAGCTAAAACAGGCACCTTCATCCATATGGCCCTTTATAGTATTTTATGCTGTCTAGCTTGGCTACAGGTTAAAGAGAATGTTCCTCGTACTGCAGAATTCTAGATGGCCAATTGTAAAATGGGGTAACTGGATAGCTGGATACCTGGATCTTTTTTTTGTTTGATTTTTATTCTCTTATCAAGCTGGGATCAAAAATGTTACCAAGGGAAACTACTTTTTTATATTTAATATATAGATTTTTTACCAAGAGGATGGTTAACCTTGCAACAAGTTCCCCAGGTAGGTTGCAAAGTCTTCATCCTTGGAGGTATTCAAAACTTGAAGGAAAAGCCCCTGAGAAACCTGATCTGAAGTTCCCCTCCTTGGAACAAGGGGTTAGACTAGGTGACCTCCAGAAGCTTTTTCCAACTTCATTCTGTTCCCTGAATTAGTTGTTGTATGGGGGGAAAGCAAGGAGATAGGACAAAGTGCATTTTGACCTATTTTAATTTTATTCTTCTCATGATGTAGTATTTCAGCTATCATAATATTGTCTCAACAGTCTTATGAGATGGATACTCTGATCCCCCTTTTTGCAGGATGGAGGGAACACAGGATGAGGCACTGGTTATTTATAAATCATGCTGGTGCTGATGGAGTAGGACTTCTGGATCCCAAACTAAATCTGGGTCAGCCCTTGTTTCAGGCAGTAGAATATAACAACAGCTAATAGAAAACAGAAGCAGGTGGTGTCCTGATCTCATTGATGACACGCTGGGATAGGAATAGACATGTACTATGACAAAGAGGGGTAAAGCTGCAAGTCCCTTTCCCACTGAACTGTGTCTGAATCATTTTGGGGAGAGTACGAGCTTTCTGCAGGAGATACAAGAAGCTCTCCTCACAGTGAAATCTGGGGGACTTTAGATATGTAGGTGGAGGAAATTGGAGTCTACGTTCCCTGTTTTTTGTCAAGAAAGAAAACATGTTCCTTTAGAGCTGAGAATGTGAATATAAGCAGTGCTGAGTTTGTAGGCTTATGGTAGCTTTCCTAGGTATCAAACAATAGGTTTAAATGTTAAAAAAACTTCAAGATGGGAGGTAAACATATTTGCTGTGGGATGATACGTGATGGCAATATGTTCCTAAGTGTTTTTGAAAAACTAGCCTTTGATTACCTTCTGTAACACTGGAAATTAAAGTTGAAATAAAAAGTAATGTACTTTTAAGTGTTTATTTTAAATAGAATTCCGTTATGAGAATCTGACTCGTGTTGTTTACAGATGTTCTGATCAAACTGGTGCAGAGAGGGATTGTTCCACCCTTGCCCTCTCAGGTAAACAAACTAGTGTTTTTATGGACATTGCAGCAACACAAAATGTTTTCATATTGGGACTACTGCAGATCCATTTGGAAATATGTGCAGCATAAGTGTCTACATATTCATATGTGTGTTCACTCTAACTCTCTAGCTATGTGGAATGATTGTGTGTGGTCACTCGAGGTCCATATTCTTGGACGAAAGGCAATATTATCAGTGGTTGTACCAAGAGCTGTACTGTGAAAATTTCTGTCACCTTTGTGTATGTAGCAATGATTCAGTGCTAGTGATTTGATTTTGTTTCTTTTTCCCCTGACAAATGCAGTCAGACAGCAAGCAATATTTCACTGTGTCAAGAGATCTAAAGTGTATTCTAGCTTGAATAACTGCTGTTCACAGAAAGCAAAGATACATTCAGATTTATCTATGATGAGTAGATTTAAATAGTCTAGTAGCTGCAAACTAATTGACTTTTATGAATAAGAAATGGGACACATATTTTCATGAATCCCATATATTCACATATCGATAAATAAATAAACATTCACATATTTATTGTGGGAAATTATTAGAGTCTATTCCAAAGCTCAAAGAAGTCGCACAGACTATTTATTATATCCAAATACAAATATACAAAAGAACATGAATGTATATAAGGAAAAGGAAGTGCAAAGGAAGTAATGATTTTTGTTCTGTCTATTTTTATCCTCCCTCATCTGCTTTCACTGTCCAATTTTATAAACGTGGAGGCCATAGTTTCCTTTCCTAGGTTATTGATTACCAGTGTGAAGGGAAGCATAAGGCCAAATTTCATCACACCCATGTGCAGACCCTTTGCTCAAATGAACAACAAAGAGAATGTGTTAAAGATTGTTTTTTGTCTGTTGCCTAATCCATGCGGTTTCTTTACATGCTCACCCTAAAGCAGGCTTGTGTATTGTCTTCATATTGCTCCATAGATTAAATGCCAGAAGAAACACTTCTGCTTAGAGACTCAAACCTTCTGCATAACACAGTTCACAGAATTTTGCCCAGTAAATCAAGCAGTGGAAGAAATAATTCTTTCCTCTAATGTGAGTGTTATCAAGCCCAAGAACTTGTGACTAAATCGGTATATATCTTATTGAAAGACATTTGGATTAAATGTAAGGCCTCCAGGAGATGATTAATCAGCTACATCCCTTAATTATGTTGCAACAGTTAATTACTCTTGCTGTTAAAAGTTGTCTTGCTTCCAATTTCAATGTGTCTGTCTCCATGGAGACATTTTTCTATGGAAAGAATAGGGCACCGTGACCTCTTTCTTCGTAGAGATTTCTATTTATTGTCTTTCTTTGTACATTGTTTGTCTTAATCTCAGGCTACAATTGTCCCAACTGATGGACGCGTCCTGTTAGATTGGTGTAAACACAGAGCTCCTCTAATCAATGCAAAAAAATGTGCTTTAGGTTTACATGAGTATGAGGGATATCAAAATCCAGTTATTGCTGTTAATGTGCTGCTCTTTATAGCTAGAAGAAATCCTTGTCTGTAAAATGTGTTTCAATTCGGCTTCTCCAGAATCAGTTTAGTGAAGGTTTCCAGTTTTGATTTCTGTTCAACTTGGCTATCAGCCTTGGGAAGAGGGAGGTGTTCTTGCCAATATCATAGATTTCACCTTCATAAAAGACATATTGAAGATGACATTAATCTTTCTCAGAGAGATGCCTTTTACTGATATCAACTTGATTTTATTATGCTGTGATGCCAGGGAGCAATTACTCAGCAGTTAGTACTAATGGCTTGAGAAACCTGTTGGAAATAGAGACTGACTCCTTTTTTTTTTTTTTTTTATTTTTTGTGCAGGTGATTTCTTTACATTACTTACTTAAGCTTTTAAAATCTGGGACTCTGAGCCAAAGATTACTCAGGGCAGTTTGTGACATGCTCCTGCCTTCTCTTTCATTGTCAGTGGCTCCTAAGCACACACTTATACCCTGTTCAAGCCCAAATCAGTTACTTCATGTGATTCAGTATCTGGGAGCTTTGACATATAGCTGTCTCTGACTAAGCTTGTCCAAAAGAATATTGGGCTATATGTGTATACATGTTTTTCTTCTTGATAAAACCTGGCTAAAATATTAGAATAATAATAAAAAAAAATAATCAGCGCTTTGAAATCTAATTTTACAAACCTGGGATGCACTAGATAGCATTGATTAGTGACAAAGATGTTTATTGTCAGCCTGAAGAGAAGCCCTTAAAACCAGCAGCATACTGGTGACAGGATCCTGTGCTGGGAAGGGCATGGAGCTGTTTTCATTTATTAATGCTTTTCAGCTTCATCTCACCTAACTCCTTGCTTTCTCTCCATGGAGACGAGGAGTTTGATATTAACTCACATATGTGACAGCCATAGACTCTCCTCCCCTTCCAGTTCACAAATTCCTTGGATGACTTCTACTGCCTGTGCTCACATAGCATTTTAATTCACTAACGATTTCAAAGACATTGAGTAAAATATTGCTCCTTGTTAAGACTGAATTAAGCAGTCAGCAAATTGGTCAACTTTTAGCAACAGCAGTTAAAAAATATCAGTCCTAATGAGATGCCTAGAGAAACAGGAATAGCCTCATAACATGTCAATGAAGGTCTTTTTGTCCCAGGATGTCATGGCAGATCACATCTCGCAGCTCAAGTTTCAGGGGAATCCTGTGGTTGGATAATCTGTAACGTTATTGCTATTCCTCTGGTTTCTAAATGGTAGATAACATCTGACACCAAGGTGCACTCAGCCACAGTATGCATGCAAAGACAGGGGTGGAAAGGTACAGAGAGTGGTTCAGGTCCTGAAGCATGCCCTGAAAGAACTGGGTGACCCCCTAATCCTTTTTGTCTGTTGGTTCAACAGATAATTCACTATTTGATTTAATACCTTCAAATTTCTGTACAGTATGAACATTCTGAGTGTTGCTTCTCTGTACAGGTAATCAGCCTTTTTCTTCAACTTGTGAAATTCATGACCCTGGTGTCTAAAATAATGAATATGACATAGGAGGTTTTACAAGTTTTCTCTACACTTGCGTAAGGCTTCAGGAAAGTATGCACATACAAAAACCAGGAGGACTTAAGATAGTGAGCATTTCACAGGTTAGATTGTGTTAGGCCTCCGCGTTTAGCAGCAGTGGAGATGAATGGTGAACCTGAGGAGGAGGCTGGGCTCCGTGAAACTTTCCCTGCTTCCTGCCTCAAAATAGGAGTGGTGAACTCTTTATTTGGTTGTTTTTCTTTCTTTGCAACATTGAGATTGTAATCAAGTTTGCTTTGTGAGCACTGGAAATAAAAAAGTCTGATTTCCTCTCCAGATTTTTGCTTCTCTCTTGGCTCTTCCATCTCACTAGCCCTGGTTTGGTACCCAACCAAGTGTCAGCTGGTTCCTCCATGCAGACAAGAGGCAGCACACAGAGCATTATGAGCAGGTGCTGCTGAACACAGCTGAAAAGGGCTTAGCTCTTCTTCCCTTCCCCTTGGGAGAGGCAATGATTTGGGTAACTCCCCTATACCCTGATACTGATTTTTGTTTCATGAAATTTGCGGGAAAGCTTAACATTTCTGTGATTTCCACCCTTCTCCCCCACGATGTGGATGAAATTGGCCAAGAGGTAATTAGAAAGGCATGGGCAAATACACTATGTCTTTTGAAGAAGGCAAGCTACAAGTATTAGGAAGTCTTGTAGGAACAGAAAAAAAGAGCAAAACCGTGTATCTTTTCAGAAAAAAAGAAAAGACATTTTGTACTTCAAAGGTATGCATGTTGAAAGTGGTACTTCAAACAGGAAAAACAGGCCTAAACTCTTCCACTATTTGAATTTACTTGGTAATAGTATAGCCTTTAAGCCTTAATTGTGTTTCATTTTTATGGTAACCTAATATCATCTCTGGGTACCTATAATACAAATCTTTGTTTTCATAATTTCTCATCAAGTCATACAATTTGTAATCAGATACAGTAAAATTATTCACAAGAGTAAGGCAACAAGCATTTATGTGGCTTTTCATATCTCAGAAATCATACATGTGTTAATAAAAAAAGGATTGCAATGACAAAAGTTTATTTTATTTCTGGAAAAATTACAAGCAAACACATCATTGGGGAAATTATTGATACATAACTGTATTCCATTTAACAACTTCAGAAATTAAGAAAATAAAACCTAAAACCATCTTTTTTTTTTTAAATAAGACATTATTAGGGACAATAATTTAATTATTATTAAAACAATGTTACTGGTGTCTTTTTACTTGCAAATAAAAAGCACCTGTCAAGCCAAGATTTACAGTGAGGGAGATTCCACCACTTCTCTTCAGGTCTACCTATTCCAGTCTTTATTTCATCTCACAGTGAACAATATATTTCTTGTACACAGATGGAATTTCCCCTGAAGCAGCTTGTGCATCTTGTCCCTTCACGTGGATTGCTGGGATGAGAACATGGCTGTCTTCTCTGTAATGATCTTTGAGGTGCTAGAAGACGGTGATTAGATCCCCCTGACCTTTCTCTTCTCTAGGCTATACCTTTTTCCATATATCAAGTTCTCCATCTTCTAACCATCTTGGGGGTCTTCTGCTGGATGTTCTCCAATTTTTAATCTTTTCCTTGATCTGGGGGAAATCAATACTGTTCACTGACAACAAGTTGTCTTCCATCTCTGAAGTAATCTACAGGCACCTTTTTTTGGATGTCAAAATGTCATTTACATTTGAACTGAGGGAGTGAAAAGTTGATCCAGCTTTTCATCAACTTTCTTCCCTTTTCTCCCTTTATTCTTTTCCTTTGCTAATTGAATATTTTAGGAATAATTGTGGAAAATGTTTACAAATCAGAAACAAAGCAAAATGTGTTTTACATTATTTCTACTAATTTGTTATGAGCAATTCCATTTTACTTGATATATTCCATGCAACTTGTTTCAAGGTTTATTGTGCTGGTATTTATCACATAGTTTTCATCACAGTATATGTCTGAGATATTTTTGAATTTGTTCATAGCTCAAATATACTATGTAGGATGGTAGTGGTATCATAACATCCTGATCTTCAGTGGAGTATATTTAGTGAGGGCTGAAAGTGTTTGGTAACTTACAGGGTAGAATCCATTACCTGAACAAAATCTGCACTGTTGTGGACTTATAAAAATTATTTTTCTGGATCACGGTCTGTCTGTTTCAGGATATTATTTATAAATATTGCTACAAAATGTAGCAGAAGGTAAAAGAAATTAAGTCTTGAACAAAAGCAGCCTATCTGCCATATTACATTTCACTTATGGTTTGCAAAATGTCTTCTATTTTCAAAACACAGAATCTTACTGAATTATTCCCTAGAGATATTCAAGGTTAGGCTCAATGAGGCCCTGGTCAACCTGGTCTAGTTGGAGGTGTTCCTGCTGACTGTGGGAGGATGTACTATATGACTTTTGGAGCTCCCTTCCACCCTGGACAATTCTGTGATTCTGTGGTTCTATGATTCTATTTCATTTTTTGTTGACAGAAGAACCTGTTCTCCTTTGCCACCACTCCTCTTCCCTCCTCCCCCCCAGCTATTCATACCATTTGCCAGTAGATAATATCATAGAATAATAGAATATTTTGTGTTGGAAAGGAGCTTTAAATGTCATCTAATCCAACCTCCCTGCAATGAGCAGGGACATGTTCAACTAGATCTGGTTGTTCAGAGCCCCATCCAACCTGACCTTGAATGTTTTGCTTTCTGGGCTGCAAGTACACATTGTTGTGTCATGTCTAGTTTTTCATACACCAGTACCCACAAGTCCTTCTCAGCAGAGCTGCTCTGAGTTCCTTCATGCCCCTATATTGACACCAGAGCTTGCCCCAACCCATGTGCAGGACCTGGCACTTAGCCTTGTTGAACCTCATGAAGTTCACATAGGTCCACTTCTTGAGATTGCCCTTTGGATGGCATCCCATCCCTCAGGTGTGTCAGCTGCACCACTCAGCTTGGTGTGGTCTGTAAACTTGCTGAGGATACACTCAATCCCACTGTGTCATTGATGAAGATTTTGAACAGTACTGGTCCCAGTACAGACACCTGAAAGAACCTATTTGTCACTGATCTCCATCAGGACATTGAGTCATTGACCACTACCCTCTGGATGTGACCATCCAACCAATTCCTCATCCAACAAAGAGTTGACCCATCAAATCCCTATGTCTCAAATTTAGACAGAAGGATGTTGTCAGGAACGGTGTCAAAGGCCTTATGGAAGTCCAGATAGACAACATCTGTAGCTCTTCCCTTGTCCCTTCTTATTATTCTTGGCATCCCCTGACAAGTTCAACTCTATCTGTGTCTTGGCCTTTCTGACCCCATCCCTACACAACCAGGCAGTATCCTCATATTCTTCCCAGGATATTTCCCTGCTTCCACTGCCTGTTCATCTCTTTCTTGCCTTTTAATCTGACCAGCAAGTTTCAACTCAGCCATGCCCACCTCTTTTCCACCTTTCCTGGTTTCTTACACCTGCGGATTGAGAACTTTTTCACTCTGTGGAAAGCATCATTAAAGATCTGCCAGGTCTGTTCTGTCCTCTAGTCCTTGAGCGTAGTTTCCCAGGGGGGTCCTGTTGACTAACTCTTTTAAGAGCTGGAATTTCACTTTCTGCAAATTCAGAGTGCTGTCTTTACTGTTCCTCTTACCCATAGCTTTCAGGACTGTAAACTCCACCAGTGCATGTTGATTGGAGCCCAGGCTGCCTCCAGTCTTGATGTCACTAATTATCTCTTTTGCGTTGGTGACCATCAGTTCCAGTATTGCATCCCCTCTGGTAGGGCTGTCTATTACCTGGCTTAAGAAGTTATCCTCAGTGCACTCCAGAAGTCTCCTGGGTTGCCTATAGCTTACCATGCTACTTCTCCAGCAGATTTCAGGGTGATTGAAGTGCCCCAGCAGGATGAGAGCTTATGAGTGCAATGATTCCTGTAGCTGTGTCCTGGTTTCAGCTGGAAAAAGAGTTACTTAATTTTCTTTTTATTGGTTTTTGTGTTTCAGATTTGATATGAAAGGAATGTCAAGAATACATACTGTTTTAGTTGTTGCCAGGCAGTGTTTATAGTTTTCAAGGACTTTTTTTCATAGAAACTTCCCATAGAAGCTGAGAAGAAGCCTAGGAAGAATGATGGAATGGCCAATGGAATATTATGTACCATAGATATCATGCCTGGTGTATAAATGAAGTTGGCCAGGGGGTGGGTGCTTGTGATCACTGCTCAGGACCATGAAAATTTACTGGGTGGTGAGAGTGACTTTTGTCATTATTGTTATTTTCTTTTTATAATATTGTTCTATTAAATTGTCTTTATCCCAAGCCATGAGTTATTGTTTTCGTCTTTCCCCTCCTTTTCTCCCTCTTGTCCCTACTCTTCTGGGGTAAGGGGGGGTGAGCAAGCAGCTGTTTGGTCCAAGTCATCAGCTGAAGTTAAACTATGGCAAGCTGGAGTAAGAAAGCTTTGTCGATAGGCTCCCCCTGATAGGGGCATCAATGACATTTCCTTTGCAACTCCTTTGCTGGAGTTCACTTCCTTTTCTATAATTAGGAATCACACTTTCATGTCTCTTGATTTTGCTTAACAATTATCAATGCACTCATTTTTTCAGAAGCAGAACAGAGTAATTGCTTATTGTTTCTTTTCTCACTTAAATACCATAGCAACACAGACATGAAGACACCAATATTCTGGCTTGTATGCCTTTCATTGTTCATGTGCTGAAATACATTATGTTTTGTAACTCAACGTATGCTACAGCTCTCTATTTCCAGTGCCTACTGAGTTAAACAGGTCCTTTCAGCCTGCAGTTCTCTGTAGAAAGAGCTTGGACACTCAGCTCATCACAAAATAACCATTTTAAAGAGAAGAATTAAAACTCCTATTTGTTTAAATGCTTTTACTGAAACTGAGCACGGAGTTTTAAACTAAATCTCTTTCATCTTTCTGTCTTTGCATTGAACATCTGATGTGTCTGCCAAGCATGACAGGCAACTTCTCTGCTGACAGGGTGAAGATTGCAGATGTCACCTCTATATAACCCCCAGTTTTCCCGTTCCAATGTTCAAAAGCGATGGCAGTACAGGAGATGATGAGTAATGGTGTTGATGTGCCACAGTAGACACTTTACACATTAGACTAGTTTAGAAGACCACTGCCAGGCTCCTTGGAGCCTACCACACTTTGGGTTTGGGCCCTGCCAGTACTGTAATAGGCCACTCATTGTGAAGTTGTGCTGGTGTCACTACAAACCTCATACAACATTCCTGAGGATTTTAGGAAGAATTTCTTTAAATTCTGTGCATTAATTTTTTTAAAAAAATTAAATCCTTTCCCCTTTAAGCTAGGCTGGATTTAGATAGTTGTGTGATCTCGCTACATGAAATAACCATTTCTCTCACTGGCCTCTGGAGTACATTGCTTTTTATGCATTCACACATTATTTTTTGAATCAGTGAAGTGATATTTGATGATGTTTGGATGATAGCAAAGAGAGAATCACAAAGATTAAAGATGACCTTTTAAAAGAATCTGTGAGCAAGATAGACACCCATGGGTTAGTGCTAAAAGGGACTGAGAGCCGTCAACAGACTGTGAAGTCCCTGGGATCGAAGCGAGCAAAGCTCTCTTCTTTATAGAAGAAACTGTCCAAGACCTTGCCTAAGGCAGTGTTTCTCCATCATTTCTGTACATACCTACTGGTTCCTGTTTTGTAAACAAAGCCGTTGTGTCTAGAAAATATGCAATGGGAAAAAGAAAACCACTTAATTTTCTGAACATTTCAGAAATTTGAGTTAAGCAGAAGTTTGAAAAAATTCAGATGCACTAAAAGCTGTTATTCTTATTTCTTAAAATGGATGCATTCATCCAGCTCTCAAACACAGGAAACTACGTTTGTTCATGGTTTTGTTTGAAGGGAATGTACTTTGAAATCAGCATGGTGGTTAGCTTTTGACTGTTCTGTGATATTCTACATCAGATTTCTGACTTAAATAGGGTCAAAAAAGAGTTGCCCTGTGCCAATACTTGACATGTGAATACAAGAACCCTGTCAGCACAGATGCCAGTCCCAGCTGCATAGCTCAGCTGTTCTTGTTGATGGATGCCAAGTGGTGTAGTAGAACAACATATAAATTAAGATCCTGCATATATGAATTAAGTATTGATGAATGGAACCATCCCTATGTAGCTCTCACTTTCTTCTAGATGACGTGTTCATTTGCATTTAAACAGTGCTTAGAGCTTAGCTGAGGCTTTGATAACTTTTCAATTTAAGAAAATTCTTGCTGATGATGTGATGTAGACTGTTTGGGTTACCCTTTTGGGTAGTCATACCACCCAGGTCTTGGCCAGTCCCATCCCAGTTTCAGCCCTGCACTGCAGTCACTCCCCTGGCTCTCAGCTGGTTACTGGAGGAACTGGCACCTTGTTTTCACTGCATGTGGTGAAAAATTGCCTGAGTGTTTGCCTCCAGGGCAGTACTGCCAGGTATCAATTCACAGGGCTGCAAGCTAAGACAAGAATCAATAAGACATTCCCCATTACTTGCTGCTGTGCATTATTGATGATGAATATCATCAGAATGATGTTAACATAATTCTGCTTTGCTCCAGTTTGCTGGCACCAGCCAGTATAACATCAGCAGTGACTCTTTGCTGTCTCAATCAGTCCTTGTTTCTTTTTCCATCTTAAGTTTAGCAGTCAACTCTGCTTCTGCTTATGGATGCTCACACTTTTCTTGCTGGAGTACTGCTCTGATAGTCAACAGTCACTCAAATGCCTGGCGCTGAATACATGCGATAATCTCTGCAGTACTGGGCACTGCTGGGTATTTCTAGATAGAGGAAAACGGATTTATTTCATTGTGGGGCTGTTAAGAAAGCTGCTACTCAATTCAGGGAGCTTTGGAGAGCCTCTAATGTGTCACTTACCCTGAGGTTGCTATCCTTGCATTTTACACATTCTTTTTAATGGATATGGTTCAGTTGCATAATTAGAATTTAAAATAGCAAACCAGAAGCTGAAAGACTGGAGAGGGGAAAGAAAAGAGGAAAAGAGGTCTGAAAAGCCTGGAAAACTTCCACTGACACAGGACCAGCTGAGATGAAATCTCCAGCAGCAGGGACGGATGGTGAGTGCAACACTGCCATCTCTTGAATACCCTTTGCAAGATCTGGTTTTCCACTGATTTCTTTTGCTCAGTGGAGCCCAATTAGGGATGCAGCTCCACTGCATGCATCCCTGCACGCTGGGTGTGCAGTGTGCAGATTCTCTCTTGAATGCTAAGGAATCCAATTGAAGTTCAGACATGCTGAGAGAGGAAAACCAACAGCAATAAGGCAGGCAGGAAATAGGAGGAAGCTGATGGTAGCCTGGTTGCAGTGGTATATGAAACGATTTGTTTCTCAAATCCTTTTTTGTAGGTCTGAAGTCTTAGAGTGTTCAAGGATAAGGAGACCATTAGCTCATCTAGTCTGGATACTTGCCTATTTCAGTGTATTCAGTTTGGGGTTTTTTTTTGCACCGGATATTTGGAGCTTGTTATGAACTAGACAGGAGCTTCTAGAAAGGTGTCATAGGCTGAACTGAAAAATGAACAGATTGAGAATCTCTTGGTGGTTTGAGTTACACTCATTCTTAGAAATGCATGTGTAATCTTCAGTTGGAACGTGTCCAGCTACAATTCACAGCCACTGCCACCTTATGCTTTTCATTGCTAGAGTCACAAGTACCTGGTATTTTTGCCTCTGTGAAAGTATTTCACATTACAGCCATGCTCTCAATCCAGCTTTTGCAAACTGAACATGCACTGCGGAGTGCTGAATTTTGGCTGAGGAAGAGTAAAGTTTCTTCACAGTAGCTACTATGGGGCTATGTTTTGGATTCGTGCTGGAAACAGTCTTGATAACACAGGGATATTTTCATTATTACTGAGCAGCACTTACACAGACTTAAGGTGTTTTCTGCTCCTCACACCACCCCACCAGCAAGTGGCAAAACCAAACAACAGATACAATTCTACCACATGATTGCAGCCACCTTATTGCATATCTTTTGACATAGCACTCACATTTTAAGGCTTATATTCTTCTAAAGATTCTTTCTGTCCTCTGTCACATACTCTGATCATAGTAAAATAATTACTATGATGATACTTAAAATAATGGTATATGAATTTAGCAACCCCTGGAAGAAATGTCTCTGGTACTTAAAAAGTGATTCTTTAGGCTGTCTAAAGATTCAGAAGCAGGCTCTGAAAATATTCTTTAACAGCTGGAAACTGTCTTTTATAAATAAAGCAAAATCGAAAAACACAGAGAACCTGGCAAATGACTGAGAAGCTTTCTGGAATATTAAACCTGAGCTAGTCCCTCACTTTCTCCATGAGGGAAGAACTCTCACTTCGGGAAATAGTGTGTTAGCTGGTGTAAATCTGATATCACAATCACATTTTTTTATTGATACAAATGAATGAACTAAATAATCTGTCAGACTTTTCTAGCCTTAGTTTGTCCTCATGTAAGTAGATTAAGGCTTTATGCAAGAGAGAAATCATATACAATAACAGTTAGTTTTTCTATTTACTTAATTCAGTTTATATTGTTTAGGAGGCTTGGGAAAAAGAAATCAAAATACATTTCTCAGTAGATTGAATTTCTACTCTTTATTTCTCAAGTTGTGTTTGTCTCCCAGATCTCATAACTCATGATTTTTAGCATCCTAACAATTCAGTAAATGCTGCTTTAAAACTTGAACTGGTACAGCTTTATTTCTAATCTTTAATGTTGAAATTACAATTACTTTCCTATTCTGCACATCACAGAGGTGTTCTGAGTGACATTTCCCTATCATCATCCAGTGAGAGAAAACCAAAAATTACACCGTCAGTTCAGATTTTTCTTGTGTTTTCTTCGATGCTTCTTATAGTGATTTTAGAATGCAGAAAGGCTGCTTTCTGCAGATGCATTTCATACTGTGTGCATCCAAGCCATCAGTCATAGAATCACAGAATCATAGAATGGTTTGGGTTGGAA
>BJBW01006934.1:206259-220012 GCA_004320125.1 Scolopax mira
CATGGGCAGGGACACCTCCCACTAGAGCAGGTTTCTCAAAGCCCTGTCCAGCCTCGTCTTGAACACCTCCAGGGATGGGGCATCCACAACTTCTCTGGGCAACCTGTTTCATTGTCTCACTGCCCTCATAGTAAAGAATTTCTTCTAATATCTAATCTAAATCTCCCCCTTTTCAGTTTAAAACCATTACCACTCATCCTATCACTACACTCCCTGATAGAGTCCCTCCCCATCTTTCATGGAGGTCCCCTTTAGGTACTGGAAGGCTGCTGTAATGTCTACCTGGAGCCTTCTCTTTTCCAGGCTGAACAACCACAATTCTCTCAACCTGTCCTCCTAGGAGAAGTGCTCCAGTGCTTTCATCATTCATGGTCTTTGTCTGGACCCACTTGAGCAGGCCCATGTCTTTCTTACACTGGGAGCAGTATATACTTTCTTATACTAGACCCCAGTCTCATGGGAGCAGAGTAGAATCAATAAATATGCAGTTGCCAACATTTTTGTTAGAAAGTTAAATCAATAGTCACCTGTAGATAATAGATTTGTTAAGTAGTGATAAAAACACACAAATAAAAAACCTTCAAGTAGCTCAAAATGCCTAAGTGCCTTGAAGAAATGCAATTTCCACAGGGTGCTCTCAAGGGAGTAAGAAAGTTAAATAACCCTGTTCTTTGTACTTTATTTATCTGGATCCATATTTTCCATTCAAACATTAATTTGCAGCTCCTTTTTGATTGATATATGGATTTTCTGTTCTGCCACCTGACTGTAAGAGCAAAGAGGCTCTTTGCTCTTACAAATCCTAGGCTCTGAGGTAATTTTTTCTGTGCTTTTTATCCCTTCCGTCATGGTAGCATGTCTATATTCCAGCACTTAGCAAATATGGTACCATGTAACAAATTTGTATTTAGTTGTGCTAATTTGTCTGAGATGATGATAAATTTTGGTATGCCTCACAAATTTTTAGTACTACCTTCTTCGTCTTTTGCATCCATCCATTGTCAGGATAAAAAACAAATGTATCTAATAACTTACAGAACATTTCATTATTTTTTAAGATTAAAACCAAAGTAAAAGAAGAGAAAACTCACTAAAAATGTAAGCTGTTTTTGGTAAGAAAAATCAACTTTTCTTTAAAGAGATTGGGTTTTTCCTGTTGCAAGAGCAGTTTTATGAGTTAAATTAACCAAACAAAAGCTCTAACATAGATGGTATTGGAAAAATAAGGTAAGTAAGAGATAATTGATGCTGTCTGATGTTCTCCACCAAAATTCTCTTTGTAATTTATCTCTTGAACACAAAGCTCTAGTGTTTGTATGGACAACTTGTGCTTTATTCAGTGGTAATTCCTTAGCTCCCAACAGTACAGCTGAAAGGGTGTCGAAGGCTCAATGAGCTGGCAGGGTTGTTCATTGCTGTGTTGAATTCACGGATTCACAGATTTGATAGAGTTGAAAGGGATCTTCAGAGATCATCTAGTCCAACTCCCCTGCTAAGCAGGATTGCCTAGAGCCACTCAGGAATGAATTGCACACATTCTGATGTTCAGCTTGAGGCAGTGTAGTTAGCTGGTGTTGCTGGTCAGAATTCTTGTAAGATTGCCCTAGTGGTGGGACTGATGGAGTAGAATGACAACATTCAAATCTGTAAAGTAAGACCGCTGGTACTAAGGACCAGATCTTAACAATGTAAATGTCAATTTATTTGGTTTTTTAAATTGGGAATAACTCTCGTCTAGACCTAGAGAGTTAATGCCTGTTTCTGTGGTATACAATAGGTGTGCTTTTAGAACACACTTTCCAGTTAGTTTCATTCAAAAGGAAACCAGCTGTCATAATTTCTGAGTGTATCACCATGTAAACCAGGCCACAATACAAAGGGAAAATTTGGAGATTTCCTTCAGAAGTGCACTTCTGTTCTGAACTAAACGTAGATGCACCCATTTGCTGGGGAATATCTGCTACAGAATGTAAAAAATACTCAGTTTCTTCTGAAATTATTAGAAGTATTATTCAACAGCAGAAAGTGACACCTCTGGATTTCTTTTGTAAGCTGTCAAGCCAATCTTGCTGGCAATATCTATTCAGATGACTTTGGTGAACCAGCTTGATGAGTTGCAGGGAAGCAAGAGCAGTACAGAGTAAATATCAGTGAATTTCTTGGCCATATCTCTAGAATGCTCTCCTTCTGAATTAGACTTTTCCTTTTTCTCCAAGGTTCAGCAGATGTTTGGCACAGCAGGACAGATGTGGGTATGCAAGAGAACTTGGCGGCTAGTAGCTATTCAGCCAAAAAAAAGTCTCAGGGAGGAGGTGACATATGATCTCAGAGCAGAACAATTTGAGTCTGCTGCATGGTGCTTTATAAAACGACGGAATAAATTTATGCAGCAGACTACAAAGTCAGCTTTAATTTCTGCTGCATATCCTACTTGCTTTCAGCTTCAATACATAAAGGTTATGTTAATAAAACACTCTTGCAACTAAGTCCCATCCAAAGCATTTCAGTCCTCAAAGACAGACACAGACTATACCCAAGAGTAAGGAGCTGCATGCTTGTTACTATATTATGTTAACTATATTCTGCCCTACTAAAGCCACCCTTTTTCTGCCCTCTCCGGACATACAGATGCTTGATATTAGCCAAATATTCGCATCTAGTTCATCCTCATTTGACAGAATATTTGCTGAATATTTGGCATATCAAATAGAATGGGAAAATATAATCTCTCAAGGTTTCTTTCAGTAGTTTTGCCAAGCGGGGATTCAATGAATGAAAGGAATGCCCATCTTTTGGCCACAGGTCATATATTGAGGCCTTTCCAATTTTCTTTATAAAGTCTCTATTTTGCAAACTCTCATTAATTTAAGGAAAATTTATCAAAGCCAGTTAAAAAGCTACAAAATAAATGCCTGGTGAGTTAGGGTTCAAGCTTTGCTTTACACCAGCAGGTGCTGGTCCTGTTTCTGTCCTTCTTACGCATGCTGATTATTTTATGCTGCTTCTTGCAAAAGGTGCCCTACATTACCTTGCCTCTGTGTGCTCTGTTCTGATATCCCTTGTACATGATGAAGGGAAAAATCAAAATGTAGATCTTAATATGATAGGGTGAAAAAAGTAATTTCACTGCTAGAAAATGGAATTGCTCCTGAGCATAATCAGTGATATTGAAGTTTCCAAAGTAACAAAGGAAAGCTGTTAAATAAATAAATGAGTATAAGTGCTGCTTTTAATGGACAAAGGAGCCATTATTCTAATTAGATTCAGCAGATTAAGTAAGCCAAGTTTATCACAAGTCAGGGGTGATTCTGGGATGACTGTAGTGAGTAGGGATAGAAACTAGCTGGGAGGAAAGAACAGGGAAAGCAAGAACATTCTTTGTTCCAAAGCATTCACAGAAGAATCTTGGGCTCCTGGGTACAAAAAATTTGAAAATATTGGTCATCAGAAGAGGAGTTTATGTATATTTCTCGAAAACTCCCTTAGAGAATCTTCACTTTGGGGCCCTACATCCTGAAGCACTCTTCAGATTGAAACTTGTAAAACGGGAACGGTGTATGTCTATATCATTAGTGTCTTCCTCTGAGAAGATCATGACTGGATCTCTTTACTGTCAATAGCAAAACATAGGCAGTTCCAGAATGAGATTTATTTAATCCTAAAAAAGATATCTCAAAGACATCAATGTATCTTGCACCAGAAACATCTATTTTTTCCCCACTTAATGGATGCCTGGGGTGACAATTGTGGCTATAGTGATACCACAGTTATGGAAAGATACTCAGGTTATTATGTGTGTCAATAATCCAGTTGACTTCTTGAGACAAAAGTAACAGAAGAAGAAATGTCATTCCCATGGCTGTTCCTCCTCATTGAAGAGATTTGTTCAAGTCTGGTATTTATTTTGAGTTGGAGGCTCAACTTCCCTTGCCTGTTAATCTTGCTTCTGACATGAAGCCTCACATGTGCCTCACAGAAGGGAAAAATCACTTGTGTATGTTTTCGCTCCTGTAGCTCAGGATGTGATTAGTTCCCATCACTGCAAGATCCCACAGTGTTTAACTCCTTGCTCACCTGGATCCTTTTTCCCTCAGTGATACAACCTGGCCAGTCAGTCCCCAGCCTGTACTGAAATATGTGGTATCTGATCAATCATTCTGTTAAACCATTAACAAACTCCTTCACCTGTTTTACAAAGCGGGCAAGAGCACAACTGAGTAGTCAGTATAAGCAGTCAGATTCCAGCCACCTTGTTTTGCAAGGTAAAACATAGAGTTGAAGGCTGCTCTATGAGCAGTTTCACAGTGAGAGAGAATGATCCACGGCACAGCTAATTCCAGTATCAACATGCTTTTACATTACCTTCCAGCTCCTGGAGTCCGTGGTCCTGGCCTTGGTTTCCATGCTTTACCCTTTGTCATGTTCTCTCCTTGTCCCTCCTCATTATAGCTGATCCGAATTAACTACTGACTTACCAATGGCTTTGCCATTGAGCCTTCTTTACAGAACACATTGAAGTTTGTCACAGGTGCTGACACCAATCTCATTTGTAATACAGTGATTTGGGATAAGAAACAATAGATCCCAGTTTTAAGAGCAGTTATGTTTCTGTCTCCAAGTAGCACTTAGATCCAGTCAGAATGGATGCTTTAAAATTAAGAAAGACAGTTGAAGTGGAAGCCATCTGATAGATTTGCAAAGTAAAACTTTAATTTTTTTAGGATTTTAAAGGGAATGTGAAGGAATAACGTGCTCAGTTCTCACTGAATTTCAAGTTTATCAATTTCCCTTAACATACGCATTTATTCTTGGCCAACAAAGGAAACATTTAATTTCAATTCCATTCAAAAGAACTCAATTTCCGCCTTTCAGTTCCACAAAGATTTGCAATTCTTTTGTTTTACCAATTTTACAACTAGACTAATTCAAGCAAAATGCATTCCGGAGGTAGAAACATGCAGCTTTTATGCCACTGAAAATCTCAGACTCGGTGAAACTTACCTAGGTTACAGTCTATTGTCAAAACACATCTAAGATCACGTACCTTTTTCTGAATGAATTACAGCAAGATGAGGAAATCAGCTCTATTGGCTTATTTTCTTTGTGTAAAATTTTTAGTTTATGTTTACTCTGAATTCCATGATTCCATACAGAACTTTCACAAAAGACTTTACATTTATAATTTTAAAACCACATTTTGTCCAATTCTGGATGCATTTCCTACAGTTGCATTAGCAATTTATGCCTTAATTTCTTATTTACATGAGGAAACATTCCCCTCCACCTCCCTCCCAATATGGCCCCCAGAAGACATCTTGGTCTTCTGTGTGTGGCAGTTAGACTTGCAGCATATGAAATGATGGAGAATTGGGATGTATACATGCAGTGAAGATCATATTGAAGCAAACGAGCTTTAAGTACTGTCTTTTCTCAGCTTCACTACTCCCAGGCTCATCCATCACCTTGGCTCTCTCCTGCAGCAGGAATTATGTTATGATTTTAATTCTCTGGTTGGACTTGGATGTCTGTCTTTGTAAGGGTGCTGGGTCAATCTGATCTTTTCAACAATACTTTGATTACTTCCTGTGAATGTGTTTTCTCCAGGGCTTCACAAACTTTATGGCAAATAAATTTATGGCAAAAAAAAAGGGATTTATTTTGTTTGACTCCACTACATGAAGATACAGACTTTTATCATGCATTAGTAATACTCTTTTTCAAATCCTTTCAGTGCATTATAGAAAAAAATTCTGTCACAAACATCTCTCCCCCAACGCCCCCACCCCCAGTTTCTCTGGCCACATCTGTGTTACTAAATAAACCAGCACAGAAATCAGAGGCCCATTGGCATGATATTGCTTGCATCTATACATCTAAACTATTATCATACAAAAACCCACACACAGCTGTCTACTGGAAATAGCCTTTGCCATGCACGTCCCTGAGCCATAAACACATATTATTTAGAGCAGTATTAGTTAACCTGGACAAAAACTTAATAGGCACAGTGATAATGATTAAATAAGATGGATGAATGCTATTTGAGCTGGTGTTCATACCGAAGCCTCAAACCTGTCTAATTAAATAATATATATTTAACCTTCCTTCTCTTTTAAAGTGATTAACATTTTGCTGTTTCCCTCTTAACTATAATCACACAATTTTTCCTGTTTCTATATGGGACCTGGAGCACTGTAGCTCTAAGTTTGTGCAATACCATACAGCTCTTGATAAGGTGCAGTGCCAAGGAAAGTTGTATGAACCTTATCTGGATTTAATTTTAGAAAGTCAGCCTATCCTGGTTGTGGATTTTCTAGCTCTGCTCTCCATGAACTTCGTCATCTTGGCATTGAGCTCTGTTGCCTGTCTCAGAACTGTCTTATGTCATACAGTATATAGAGTAATTCTGGGTTTGGTATCTGCAATTCATTCCTTTGTGAACCATTTTGGTGGAGAACTGAGGGTCAAAGAGTCTTCTTAAGCCAATGTGATTTTATCAATTAAAATGCAGCACTTGGGGGAAAAAAATAACATATGATGTATGGGCCAAGCAAACAGATTTCCTGGCCATCCTAAAATGTCTAGGATATCTGCCTAAAATGCTCCTCATTTTTAGTCTAGACTATTAGTCTAGTCATTTATCTCTTTTTTTTTTTTTTTTTTTTTTTTTTTTTTTTGGCTTAGCTAGTTACAAGACAATTTGGTAAGCTAGTTTGAAGGTCAAGCCAGTCTCCTCAGAGCCTTTGGTTCTGCAGTTCTCAGTAGTTCTCCTATATTGAGACTTAATCTTCCAACGTAATTCTTCAACAGCACTCTTGATTTAATTTCGAATAGTATATAACCCAGTGTTTAATGCAGTGTGTTCACACAGTTAATACCACCAAAGGGGAAAAGAGATCTATGTAAAGCTACCCTTCTAGATTTGAGACAAAAATGCCCACAAACCTTTGGATTTGTGATATGAATTGCTTGTTATCCCTTCCTGCAGAACCACCATCAAGAAAACTGGGGTTTATGTTCCCATAACATTCTTCCATAACCTTCATATAGGGCTGAATCTTTAATAGGAAAGTTAATTAAATATTCTTTTTCAACCACATGTGCACTAGATCTATCTTAAAGCCATATAGCTTTGTGCTTCAAATAACAGTCCATGTTAGCTTATTTCAGTTGGTTTGCACCAAAAAAAAATAGTCATATCCGACCCTACTTTCCTATCCCAAGAAGAGATTTGATATTGATTTCAGTAAGGAAGAATAAGGTATTTTGTATTTTAGTGTATGGACTAGAGGTGCATGAGATAGATTTTTTTATGTTGGCAGTTAAATAATAGCAAAGAAGTTATCATCTTCCTTTCCACCCTCAATTAAAATAACAGACATGGATAAATATGTCTAACTATGAGATTTTATTGAGAAAATAATTGTATATGAATATGGTCAAATGGTTTGGATACTGACTTTGAAATTATTTTACACAGAATCATAGAACATTCACATTGGAAAAGATCTTTAAGATCATTGAGTCCAATTGTTAACCTAACACTGCCAAGTCCACGACTAAACCCTGTCCCTCAGCACCACACCTACGTGTCTTTTAAACATCTCCAGGGATGGTGACTCAATCACTTCCCTGGGCAGCCTGCAGTGCTTGACAATCCAGTTGGTGAAGAAATTTTTTCTAACATCTGTTCTAAACCTCCCCCCGTGCAACTTGGGGCTGTTTCCTCTTGTCCTATCACCAACAAGAGGTGATAGGACCAACCCCCACCTGGCTACAACCTCCTTACAGGTAGTTGTAGAGAGCAATAAGGTCTCCCCTCAGCCTCTTTTTCTCCAGGCTGAAAAACCCCAGTTCCCTTGGCTATCCTCAGAAGACTTGTTCTCCACAACCCTCACTTGGGTTTCGTTGACCTTCTCTGGACTCGCTCCAGAATCTCAATGTCTTTCTTGTAGTGAGGGACCCAAAACTAGACACAGTGTTCAAGGTGAGGTCTCACCACATGTTGAATGTAAACATATTAATGCCCCAGTGAATGCAAATTTAAAATTTCCAAATCTTATAAACTGTTGTAACACTGCTACAGATAGTGAAACGTGATATTATTGACATAGAACCTCCATAAATATCTAAGATAAGACATATAGAAAATGTCTTTTCATCGCTGATCACTGACAGATTTCTGTTAATAAAGTTGTTGATATGTAACTCCCATGTGTCCTATAAATTATTCTCTTCTGTTCGCTCCAGTAAAGATGTAAAGGAATTAACATGTCTGAAAAGCAGTTTATATGCTACTAGGGATGTTTCACTAAGAAAAGGTAAGGTGTTTGAATCTACCAGAATGAGCCTATGTCCTTGTGCTGGTAATGAACCCAAACAGACAGTAATTAGTATTTATAGCCTTTCATTTATATGTATACTTATTGAACACTGAATACACTAAAATAAGCTCTGATAATGCCCGTTACCTAAATGTCTTCAATCACAAGAGAGATGTATGTTCAGAAAAGGGTATAAACGCCCATTGTCACCAAGAGGTAAACAAATTACACATCATTATCACTGTTTAATCTTTTTCTTTGTAGCTTTTTACAGTATGAAATCAATTTTAGTCCATAATTTTCACCAATACCAGGGGAAAGAAATAAGTACACAAAATGCTAGTGCTGAGTTAAATAGGAAAAAACAGCTGCAAGTAAAGAGAAGCAACTTATTTTTATCCAGTCAGAAAATACTTTGTTGTCAAAAGCCTTTAAAGATAAAATGCTTCGTACATGCAACCCATTGAAAACCAGGTTTCTGTTTGGCATAAACAAGTTCAGGGTGTTGAAAGGTGATGGTCATTGTTGTACTTGCTTTGCTTTGATGCTGCAAGGTAGACTCTGAGGTAAAAGATCTGGATGCTCTTTCCCTAAAGATTTTTAGAGTGGAAAACAAGTTCTGTCCAACATATAGCATAACATCTCCAGTAACTCTGTGGGAATATTTTCTGTTAGTATGAAAACAAGTTATATTAGTCCAATTTATGGCTACTATGAGAAAAGACTTCAAGTTATATTGGATTTATTGTTTCCTTTGCTTGTTGAAGTTGCTAATTACCTTCAGTGTTAAGAGCACACACTGATTTCCAATTTAAAATTTGGAAACAATACTGAAAGACATTAGAGCTGGACAGGCACCTGACATCTAAATGGTCATGACCTCTAACATCATGGTTTCACCTTGGTGCATAATTTTGAACTGCTGAAGTCACCTCTTGCTAATAGATTTTGTACCCCAGTATACAAATTTTCTCCTCATGTAATCTATATAGCTTAGATGTTTCAATCAGAATTCTTAAAAATGCCTACGTTTACAAAACATTTCTGGTTTCCAGATCTTTTTAGTTCTATCTTCAAAAGAGATCAAGCTGGGAATTATCTTTATATGCAAGGAAATTTCCATTGATGAGTTAAGGGAATAAAGATAGTACTAATTGGCTGCATAATATTAAAATATCTGGAATGTACATGAAGGCTCAGGCTGTTAATTAAGATAAATTGTGAAAATAGTCATACAGACTATAATTTCCATGTAGACTTTAAAAGCAAGAAAATTATCTTGGTGAAGGAGAAAATATGATAATAATTTAGTCTGAAAATCTGATAGTTTGAAATCATCTGCTTAATGGCACGTATGTTTGGGGTTCTCAGAATTCCATGTATCCCTGGAATCAAGTTTCCATGTTTTCTACACCAATAGCGATGGCCCTTCTGGAGGGTTATTCAGAAAACTTAGTATGAGCAATAATTATGTTAAAACTCTGCATAACTTTTTAAGAATCTACCATACTTCCAGCCTATGATTATAAACTCCAATAACATATATCTGAGTCATCTATACCTTACTTTTACTTGTATTTTACTCATGAGTGAAAGGTACTGATTGTTAGGAAGTGTCAGTTATGATTACTGTTGCTTTCATGTGGTTAATAAACAAATGCTGAAAAATAGGTAGTATATCACAGAACAGGAACAGGAAAATCCACATGTGGTTATGTTTAAGCCCCTGCATTTTTCCTGGCTCTGTTGTTGCTTTCTTACCACATAGTGCTGAGGGACATGATCAAGTGTCGGACTTGGCAGCGTTAGGTTAACCATTGGACTTGATGATCTTAAAGGTCTTTTCAACATGAACTATTCTATGATTCTATGATTTATCTCATCTGTTCTTCAGTTTCTCTAGAAATAGAGCTTCAACTAACCTCCTTGGAAATCTCTCCAATGACAAACTGTTATCACTAAGATACATTTTGATGGTTATTCAGTTGCCAGCCCTTCTCTAAGGTTTATATATTGCTGGTCTGTTGTCTGCAATGACTGCTAACAAGACAAAGTTGTGCAATCCCCAATGGGATTAGGGAGCTGCAGTGCTAGATGGTGTTACGGTAAGAAAAAAATCTCATGCATGCCTAGTTAAGCCTCACATGGTTTAGTGTGGATCTCATGATATTCTCAATACATTTAACAAATGCCCACCAGCTTATATGCATCTTACTTTTCTAACGGATGCAGCTTCTAATTTATGCAGTTATTTCATCTGAGAGTCTCCAAGTGGTTTGGAAATTAAGCCTGATTACATGCCTGTAAGACAGATAGAAATGATATGGTTTTTAAGGTACAGATGAGAAAGAGAGAGGGTTGGATAATGTCTCACAGTGCTAAGGGAACAATTTCCCTAAGCTAAAAGAGATTTGAAGTGAGGTTGATTTCATTGTGCAAGGGAGGTTTCTGAACTCTTTGTTCTCATCTCTCACCACAGGAAGACACTGAGGGGGTAGATGGAGTGTCCGTCATCATTTCTGTCTAGAGGTGGGGGTGCTGTGATTCAGTTTCAGATTTATATTCCATGTGTTTTATTAGGCCAGCTTGTGCCTCTGGGTCTGTCTTCTCCCTGCTGTTGTTCCTTGTCTGCTGAGTGAGGCCAGAATCTCCCCAGTCTCCTCCTGTACAAATTCACATCTCCAGGGTTGTTCTAGTCCTCCCATCTCCATAATTGTACAGTCCTTTCATATTCAGTATCTGCAACCTCTAGCCTTTGTATCACCCCCGCTCCCTCATTTCCATCATATCCAGTCTCACTCAAGCACGTTCTGATATCTCAGTCCCCATTTAACGACTTCTACACCCTTCACATCCTGGTGGTATCACCCCAGCCTTATCACATTAGTACTTGCTGTCTTCAGATCTTACTATACCACATCCCTGTCCATTTACCACTCTCCAGAGTCCTTTCCTACCCAAAGATCCCTTCAATTGCAAAATTATTCCACACAACCACTGGTATCTGTGACCATCATGACAACTTCATAGCCCTTTTAACTGCATTCTAAGCTTCATCCACCTGTAGTAACACTCCAGTCATTCAACTCCACTGTGATAGTTGTGTGATTATCCTGGTCAACTCTAAGTCACCCCTAATGACTGCGCCAAGTCTCTCTCTTCATCTTCACTGACCAGCTCCCAGCACCATCTCTGTCACTTTCCTCAGCTTTCTCAACTCTCAGGAACGTGTATGGAATACTCTCTCAATAGTGATTTACACAGGAATCATAATTATTGCCTATCTATAATCTAAAGCTCATTGACTATGTTGAATTGCCTGTTACAGCTGTTTTTAGAGGTGAAGAAAATTGCTGATTTTCTCAGTGACATGCCATTCAAAGAGACAAGCTGAGCAATTCACTGATTATTACACACCAAAAAAAAGAGTCTGATGGATCACAGTTTACCACTGATGGAAAATTGATGATAGTACATTAAAGGAATTTTTTTTCAAGTAAAACATTTTTTGTTTTTAGCTGAAAGCTGAGGGAGAATCTCTTACCATCATGGTATCTTTGCCACTTTTTTAGTACATTCTTTCTAAACACCATCTTTTGACTGCTGAAGGTGAAAGACTATAGAATATGGATGGATACTTGATCTTAGCCAGTATGTCTGAATGACTATATATTTCAAAATATTCAAAAATATTTTAAAATGTATATTCAGTGCTCATCCTCTTGATATCTGAAGATACATCTTTTAGATACCTTGATCTGTAGATTTGCATCATTGAATTATCAATTAAATGGTTACTGTCTGTCCATCCAATTAAAAGAAAGGGCAAAATAAGTTGAGAAGCTGGATACTATCTTTATTTAGATCGGTACTTTCATTTCTCCAAGTAAATTACAGGGGAAACCAGACTTTATGAACTAGATTGCTAGGCACTGATTGCAAGAAATACTTGACTAAAGAATGAACTTAATTTAAATGAGGGGGTTTTGGTCCTTAATTGAGGAGCTGTACAGTGAGTTTGTCTCTTACACTAAAAGCATTTTGTGTGACAGCCTGTGGGTGGTCCATGGTGTACTGATTAAATGTATGCAGAAACCTTAATGTGGAACAGAAAGAAGAAGTTGTCATTGTGTTTTGCCATAAAAGATTGTATTAGTGGAAGAAGTGGTGCTCTCATATGTTGAAGATATAGGCAAATTCTTCATTCAAACTCAGTGGCAACTTTGCTAAGTGACAGCTGAGAAATGCAGTTGCATGTTATCTCCCTGACAAACATGTACTTATGAAACAAGGAAATCAATCAGTATGGCAACTTTTGTTTCATTCCCTGAGGGTTTGTTAGTGTACAAGGATAAAACCACTGTAGAAATCATGCTTCGCCTGATGTATCTGTGCATTTCCATTTACACCATCCTTGATCATATGAAGAGAATGAACTGCAGAATAGCTGGGCCAAGAATCCTTTTCATGGGCATCACAAACAAACCATTCAGAGACCATAGGTCCTGTGATATGTTTTAAATTCTCTGAGGGCTTATTCCTGTTTTTGTTGAAATCAATGGCAAGCTTCCTTTTGTTTTCAGTCATGCAATGAGAACCCCAAGCACTGTACGTGAGCCATGTCATATGGAAAGCTGCAAGAACAGGGAGCAAAAGAAAAAGGATGAAGTTATTTTGGATTCAAAATCTAATGTCTTTCATTAAGCTTTGATAAAGCTTTTTTTTTTTTTTTTTAACTACAGGATTGCTACATGGGTGAAAGGAATAAGTTATTTTCTTTGGTTCTTGTTTTTGAATTATTGACACTGCTAATCTGAATCTGCTACCATAATCATTATAATTCACTGCTTACTGCCCAGAATTTCTTTCTACTTGAGATATTGCAGACCTAGAGGTACCTGTCAAGTAGTTAACTTTCGCCTGCCTGACTTCCTGCTGGCCTTCCTTTTGCCCTGATCGTCATCTCCATCTGGCTCCTTGGTAAAACAGGAGAACTGAGACACAACATTTTGTAGTGAGCTTTTGTGTACAGTTCCTTTTCACTGAAGTTAGGGAGGTTGCCAGATGTAGCTGGCTGTATCTTTGTGCAAGCATAGCTTGTGTGTCTGAAAGATACTTCCATGGTGATTTCCTTTTACAGCTGAAAGTGTGGTTTGAAGGAGGGAGGAGAAAAAGAAGCAGACCTTAAGGATGGGGTTCAGTTGCATAAACAGGGTCCTGGCTACCACTGAGGCATTCAAGGGAGTGTATGGAGCACACAGATATATTGCAAGAGCTACAGGGGACCTGTTCCACTAAAGAAGTGAAGACTAGATATGTGATCAATTTAGGAGCCTGAAGATATACAAGTCCATGGGACCTGATGAAAAACATCCCAGAGTCCTGACTGATGTAGTTGCCAAACCACTTTCCATGATATTTGAAAAATC
>BJBW01006935.1:7977-27854 GCA_004320125.1 Scolopax mira
TAACAGCAGTGTTTGAAATTGTGTTTTTAAAAGTCATCATTTATGTGCATAGCATGCTAAATTTGTGTTGTAGCCAGTATAATGTGCTGGCTGCATTTTCTCAGCTAGCTGCACTTTTTAGTTATTTAGAGTTGTCCCCTTGGGTGAATTCTCACGCTAACCAGCTGCTGCTTGCTTTGCAGATACTCGCCGGAGCAGCTCGCAGGGCAGAGAATTAGTGTGTTCTCCTATGGCTCTGGTTTTGCTGCGACACTGTATTCCATCAGAGTTACACAGGATGCCACTCCTGGTGAGTGAAAGGAAGAGGGGTTAATTAACTCCCTCGCAGTGCTCATTTCTAAACGCCTGGCTGTGCTGCCCACTGGTGTAGGTAAACTTGCAGAGCAGTGCCTCACGGCAGCAATGGTAAACTGAAGATGTGCCAGCTCCAGGGAATATCTGAGTGTCTCCTTGAGCGAATGAATAGTATTCATGAAACTCTGTCAGTGCTTTGATTGAGTAATTTGGAATATTTAGAAACTACTAACAGCGTAGCTTCTGCAATGCAAAATATTTTCAATGGACTTGAGGTGTTCTCAGCACTGGTGCCACCTTACCTGATGGTTTTATGTTGTAGGTTCTGCACTGGACAAAATAACTGCCAGCCTTTCTGATCTCAAAACAAGACTTGACTCAAGAAAATGCATTGCACCTGATGTCTTTGCTGAAAACATGAAGATTAGACAGGACACACACCATTTGGGTAAGATCTTTGTAAATATAACTTATTCCTAGTCTTACAACAAAATGCTTATCACTTAATTTGCCTCACTTTAAATGAGATTTGGGTGTAGGGTGAAGGAAGTGTCCAACCCTTTCTGCTTCTGAATTACTTCTGTCCCTTGGCCTAACGTGCCTGAAATCCAAATGCAGACTTGTTTCTAGATTACTCCATCAAAATGCAAAGGCCTGTGTTGTGTAAAATCTTGCCTGGCACCAACTAACAGCGTGTTACTGGCTTCTTTTTTGTTTTTTTTTCTAGCCAACTATATTCCACAGTGCTCAGTGGAAGATCTCTTCGAGGGAACATGGTACCTGGTGCGTGTGGATGAAAAACACAGGAGAACTTACGCGCGGCGCCCGCTCTTGGGTGATGGACCTCTGGAGGCAGGAGTTGAAGTTGTCCACCCGGGCGTTGTTCATGAGGTGAACACTCAGCACTCTTTTAAAGTTTGATATCAATGGTGGAACGGGTTACGTGCTTGTCTCAGCATGTGCATGTGTGTTAAACGAGGAAGTGGTTTAAGGAGTTACTTTCAAGACTTTGTTAACACGTGTAACATACAAGCCAGAAGTAAAAAACTGAACGTGGGATTTTTTTTTTAAAAAAAAAGTACATTTCATTGTAACGAGAATGAAGCTGCTCAAGAACAAAAACGAGAACAAACTGGCTCTTTTCACATAATGAGTTTGCATGAAGCATGACCGGTTTGATTGGCTTAAAGGCCGAGCTGTCCAGTGTAGCATGAATGTTGTTTGAGAGTTGGACTAGCCATGAGGTATGAATGTCTGTGAACTAGAAAAACTGTGTTTAATGTCTTTTTTCCCTTCTTCTTAGCACATCCCAAGCCCTGCTAAGAAAGTGCCAAGAATCCCTGCAACAACAGAATCTGAAGGCGTTACTGTTGCCATTTCCAATGGGGAGCATTAAGATACCTCTGTGAGGTGGGGAATGGAACGAGGTGTGAGGGTAGGCTGAGAGAGAGAGAGAAAAAGGATGGCAGTAGTGCTGAATTTTCAGTGCACACTAGTACTTCACTGGAGCATGGGGAAACTGTTCAAGCTCCTTGAAAAGATTTGTCATAATATAGTGTGCTGATGTAGTATTTTCAGAACACTAAAATCATGAGTATACTGGAGATAGAGGGATATGCCAGGGGTTGTGTGGATTCCTTAACGTGTCTGCATTTTTTTTTTTAATTGCTGAGTTGTAGCTGTAGTCTATTACAAGGTCTTTGTACCTTGGGGGGGGAAAAAAGGGATCTTCTGCTTGCTCTTTCCATGTAAAATGACTTGAAACCTACACTGTTACCTTCTACTTGTATTTAAGCGTGTGGCAACATAGTCCGAGCTTCTAACGTTAGGGTTCTCAGTGCCTTGACAGTGAGCAGTCAGCCTTCTGAATACTGCACTTCTTCTTCTCTTTCCCTTTGTCACCTTCCCTGTCTTCTCCCAGCCTGCTCCCATCACCCTTGCTTTGGGAGAGGTATAGAACCAAGGAACATCCGTTGCCAGCACAGGATCTCTCTCCCCTGTCAAAATGACTGGATTAAGAACAGCGAGACTGACAGGTGGTTTTCTTCCCAGAAGCTGTGTGACCCTCTGTGTCACTTTCTGCTGAACTCCTCCCAGCTTCCACCGTGCCTGTTGTAAACCTGCACCGCAGCCTGGGAGGAAAGAGGAGAAAGAAGGGAAGCAGTAATTCTTTCTTCTAAAGAAACAGGTTCATTGATTTGGCACCTTTCACGATTGCTTAGTAGAAGTGTCTGAGGCAGCAGAATTTTCAAATAAGAATTCTAGATATTGTGGAGCCGGTCTAATTGGCAAACCAAGGGAGGAAGATCACTTTGTCTGGCGCTCTGGCCTCTCGCTATTCTTTATATAATACCTTTCTGAAAGAATATTTCTAACTCTGAATTTAGTTTTGTAGTCCTTCTCACTATTGGTGATACTGTAGGAGTGGGCTCTTTTATTCCTTTTTTCTTTTCCCAACACACAAGCTGAAAACTATCCATTTTGAAACTGGTGGATATATAATGCTAATGGGGATTGCCATTCTGGTAGATTTTTAAAGCCAGATTGGAAATGAACTATGACATGAGCCTTGTAAGCTTGTAATATATATTTAAATTGAGCTAATGTACAGAATGAAGTTTTGTTGAATTTATTCCTTTGCTAATTCTACAAAGCTACATTATCTAATATAAAGTAGCAAAAAATGATTTGTCTGTTGAATTACAAACTTTTTTTGGTGTGTAATGAAGTGTTTGTATTATCTGTCACTTACCTGGATTTGATAACTTGCTGTATTTGTACAGTCAAGCCTTGGTAAAATAGTTGTTTATTATAAATTGAATACTAATCTGTTTGTTCTGCTGAAAATGATGGAGCGATGATGCATGATGATAGCCTTTGCAAGTATCTTGGTTCAGGTTGCCCTCGTGAAACTTACCTTGGCACCAGAAAAACAAATTGCCATGGAACAAAGTCCATTGCTGGCAGTGGACAAGCCAAGAAGGGAGCTACTGGCACAAAGTTAACCACAGGGACCTCATGGTCCGTGAGGTTGATCCTTTACTGAAATAAAGTTTGAGATATTTGAAACTTGTTGGAGTAGTGCTGACTTGTTGGGTTTTCAGGATGCGTATTTTTTTTTTTTCTTTAACAGGAAAGACAGAGGAAACTGGCCCTGTGAAAACTTGGAAGTTGTGGGTTCACAGGATGTGTGGACCTTTTGGATCTTGCTTCTTTAGGATTCCATTACAAAAATGGAAAGAAAGGGTTGCTTAGGCTGGTGCAAAACCTTTATTTCAGGGCTGTGTTTCAAGGTAACAATGGCTTTCATGCCAAAACTGTTTGTAGTGGAGGAATTCATCCCCAGCTTATGAAATACAATTCACCTTTTACTGTATTATCCCCCTCAGGAAAAACTATGAAGGAGAATTGGTTCTTGCTCTGTACTTAACCTGAGCCTCACTGAGTCCAGTTTCCCAGGGGTGGCTTTGCAGAGTCGTTCCGTTGCTCATTTACAGTAATTGCTCCTCTTAAATTCAACTGATGACTTCATCAGTCCCCGTAACAGATGTGGGATCCTGCGCTGACCTGGAAAGCACCAGCTGTTCCTCTCTGAACCCTCTGTTGGTTTCCCTGCCTTAACGAAAACCATAGGAGCTCAACCCTTAGCTTGGGCAGGTGGGTGGTGCCTGTGCAGGGCAGGACAGCTACTGCACTTCTCCATCTGATGGTGTTGGAGATGGAAGTATAAAATAAGCAATTAAAGCTGAGAATCAGATAACCAACATCCCGGTGATGGCCAGATCAGTTGGGAGTTGTCAGGCTACCCAACGTCCCACTTGGAGTGGTCAAGAGTGCCAGCCTTTGCTGCCAGAGTGCTACGGTCAATAAATAAGCAGATTTTGTTCGTGGCTGCATTCAGCTTACTGATACCTTGTGCTAAAGCAAGAATTAAAGCTAGATGAGTTTTGGAGTTTGCTTAAATCTTTGTTGGAGGGCAAGCAGTTCCAGACTGTCAGAGAGGTGAGAGGACAGCAGCCCAGTCAGCTGCACCCTGGGAATGGCAACCCCCCCCTCCACAGGGCTGAAGCAGCATCTAGGAACTGTGGTCAACAGCAGCATTGCTGTTTCTTTAAATAAAAATTATGTACGTTTTATCATGTTTAATTTGCTGAAGAAGTTTTAAAGGAGAACTCGCAGTTGTTTAGATCATGGTCTGGTTTCTGCTTAAATTTAGTTCTCTGCAAAAGCCCTCCTGGTGTGCAGTGGTAAAGTTGTGTCAATCTGAGGTACAACTTTCTGAGAAGTTAGGTGTCACGTGCCTGTACTGAGAGTCTCCAGGTGTGCTAAATGCAGTACTATTTGATCTTTAATGGAAAGATCACCTCTACTAATGATCCCTTGCCCCTTTCATGTACTTGGGGTCCTTGCACTGGCTATACTATACCATGTTGTCCCCATGGGGGAAGGGACAAACAGATGCTCTGTGTCTGAGCGCTTCACTGTGACTTGAGAAACACAAAGAAGAGGAGGCATTTTTAGTTTATTCAGAAATTACAAAAAATGTAACACCAGAACTCGTGAAGAGTGAATAAACACCGTTGAACGTGCCGAGCGTAAAGCCTGCAGTGCCACTTACAAAATAGAGCACAGCTTGGATGTGTGCTTCATCCCGCTGTAGGAACTGATTCCTCTCCTCAAGTCTTGTTCTTTGGGGTCCGGGTGGGACATGATAGGAACACACTCCAGTGCCCTTTTCTTCTGTACTTTGTGCAAAATAATTCTGTAGACTCCTGTTATTGAGCTGCGCGAGTCTCTTCCCCGGTTATTTCGGATGTGCTCTTCTGTGATTCCCAGATCTTCCAGAATATTTTTCACTTCCATTTCTTCCTCTTTGAGTGTACTGGTGTCTGATAAGTACTTGGGATCCAGTTTAAAGGGCTGCAGGGGTTTGGGGTACTGTATTCCTTGCATCCACTCACTGTTCATAATAAGTTTGATGGAGTATCGTTCCGTCGGGACTGGCTGGAGGATTCCTTCGATCAGTTTCTGGCAGGCTTCTGTCAGGCAGGGAGGCAAACTGTACGTCCCTTCCAGAATGCACTTTTTTAGTTTGGCCACTGTATCTGCCCGAAACGGCATGATCCCCGTTGTCATGAAGTATAACAGGATTCCCAGAGCCCAGATGTCCACGTAGATGCCAACGTAGTTTTCATCTCGGAAGAGCTCAGGGGCGGCGTAAGGAGGAGAGCCACAGAAAGTATTTAACGTTTCGTCTCTCTTGCTGAACGTGCTGAATCCAAAGTCTCCCACCTTAACACAGGTGTTACTGGTGTAGAAGACATTTTCTGCTTTCAAGTCACGGTGAATGATACTGTGCTCGTGCTGTAGAACAAGAAGAAAATTTGGTATTAGCTTGTTCGCAGGAAAGTTCTTGAGTGACTCTCTGGTGGCACCGATTAATTACCACGTAGGAGGAAGGGAGGTGTCTTGGACCAAGTCAGAAATAAGCATTGAAGACTTAACGTATTTAAACAAATTTAACTTAATTCTCTACCGATACAAGAATAATAGCACAGGTGGAGAAGATGGGAAGAATAATGCTGTTTTGTTTTTTTAAAGAATAGCAGTATCCTGCTAACTAATATAAATTATTTTCACAAAACAGATTTGTGATGGCAGCATGGCTAATCCTACGTGACTAGGTATCTTCATGTGCAAAATCTGTATCGTTTCAGATTTCAGAACACTTGCTTTTGCAATGAGCACATTTCTGTCATGATGTAAGTAACAAAAATTAATTTATTTTTATCTAATTCCATTTTATTGTATATTGTAAGCTTGTGGCCTTAAAATGTGAAAGCATTTAGTTCACCAAGTGAACGTAATGGCAGATAAAGTAGGTTACTAGAGGTCTGGTGTGTGATCTGATGGTGCCAGAAGAAACAGACTATGGGCTTGTGCCTGGTGGTGTTTCACGTTATTGCAGGACACCAAGTTCAGTGCTGTCCTCTAGTTTCAGAAATCTAAAATCAATACATACACAGTAACTTGTGCTTTTTTTCCTTTGGAAATGGCAAGTGGTAGCCAAGGCCAGGAACTGAGTTTGTTCTTAGTGCTGATATACCTGTCTTGATTAGGTAAGGGTTTAGCTTCATCTTTGAACTGAGGTACAGGTGCGTTTGAGCACCCTCTGCCCTGCCCTCTAAAGTGACAAGGGGCAGGTATCTGGAGGCAATTAAGGAAACCCTTAAAATGGTCATCAGTAACGGGCAGGGATCTTCTGTCCTCGAGTGGGCAGAGACGTGTGTTTTAAGTAGCCCAGATGTGATGGCTTAGCCAAAGCAAAATGTTTTTCGGGAGCGTATGTGTACAAGAGAAGAGGTGTCCTAGCTTGGCAGTCTGGGTTTAATGCTGAGAAAAGATGTGACCTTGCAACATGAAGTACCAGTTGGTGCTGAGTGTGTGTCCCATGGAAAAGGTGTTGATGCTCATCCATCAGTTACGGGATTTAGGATCATTTTGTACAAAATATATAAAAATGAAAGCTGTTTATGTATGCCAGGAGCAGTCTGCAATGAGTTTCTAGGTGTCTGACCTGGGAACATCCTTGCTTTTTTGCCTCTGCCTGAGGCTGTTACACGGCAAGAGAGTAGGAGCCACCGGAGGGCACCCTGAGCCAACTTTTAACAAATACTCCTCTCACATCCCAGACTTGCAGAACAGTCTTCCTGTGTTGCTTAAGCTGTTGTTTGAAGCAGCTGTAGTTACTGTGCAGTTACCAGTGTACTGGTTACCAGTGGAGATGGTATCAAAGTAGTTAACTGCTCCTTTTCTGCCTTTATAAGATGGTTTGGGCTCTACGCAAATAGCATCACCCTAAACCTAGTTGCAATACCGACGACTTGGCAAGGGGAAGTGACTTACTGGGTGTTAACTTCACAGATTTGTGCCAAAGGGAGGACTGGGAATTAACTGTCTTAAGCGCCAGTCTCCCACACTCATTAATAAGCAAACTGGATGTTGCACCTAAGAAGCCTCTTCTCTGGAACACTTTGTTCTATTGGAAGAGTGACTGATCCTGGTTTTAAATAGCTGGAAGGAAGAAATGAAGCTTTGTTAGCTGGTGCCTGCAGCAACTTAAAGCAGATAAGAGAAGGCTGTTGCTAAAGTGAAGGTTCCACCCACCAGGTGTTCCCTGCGCAGTCTCGTCACAAAAGCTGTCAGCAGAGAGGCAGTAATTTGAGGTAGAAGTGAAAACTCTCTCAGAGAGACAACTCTTTAAGACAACTTTAAGACAACTCTTCTGTAGCAGGTTTGCTCTTCAGAATTGTGAGCCTGAAACCTTGGTAACTAGTTGAAAACCAAAAGATGCATCCAGCAAATCTGCTAGAGGAGTGAGGGGCAACATGTCTGTGGAAGAAGAGCAACTTACCATGTGCTTCACTGCGGACACGATCTGGGAGAAGATCATTTTGCACTCCATTTCTGGCAGCTTCCCTTCTGTGCGGACTTTAGTGAAGAGCTCCCCACCTCCTGCGTACTCCATCACCAGGTGCAGTTTTGAGAGTGTCTCCAACACCTCGTACAGCCTGATGATATTTGGGTGGTGCAGTTTTTCCATGCTGGATATCTCACGAGACAGCAAACGCTGGGTCTTCCGGTCTAGCTTTGTCTTGTCCAAAATCTTAATGGCAACTTTCTCTGAAAAGGAAGAACACTCGTCCCTGTCGTTAAGGGCAGCAGGTACAAAGGGTAATACTGTCTCCTGACAGCGATGCTTGGGTATGGAAGCACAATAGGATTTCACCTCGGATGGGTATAATCCAACCTGCAGAGGCCTGCTAAGCCCTGCAGTCTCTCACTCACACCCTTTTCCATTGCCCCTCTCCATGTGCAGCGTCCTGCTGACTGCTGGGGCAGCGAAAGGCTGGGCTACTGCCGGGCTAGTTCCTCTCTGATGGCCACAGAGGCAGCCCCTGCTCTCCGTGGCCTAACGCGAGGCTCGGTGCTCCTCAGGGGAGCCAGGCCCCGAGCCTGGTGCTTGCAGGCCGGCCGAGCAGTCAAATTTAGGTGCTTTGTTTTCAGAGCAGACAGAGTAAACCCCGGGGGTAATTTAGGGGCGCTGCCTATGGCCCTGCAAGGTGATGGTGGAAAGGTGTTTCTAAGCTGGTGCGACTCACAGAACACTGCCCTAACTCCTTATCCCATACCCCCACGAGTGCTCAGTTACCAAAATCAGCGCTGTGGAGGTTTGTCTTTCTCAGGATAGCTGCGCCAGTTTTTCCAACCCGTTCATGTGTGAGTAGTTCTTGGTACTGTACAGAATACAGGAAAAGGACATTTTTATATCTACGTGCCACAGCGGGCCATGAATCCACATCACACACAGACTTTATTCTGAGGAAGGGAAAAAAACAGTGAAGCAGAATAAGTTGCAGGAATCCTGGAAGAGAGCAAATCCAGCTGTCTTAAGCTGTCCTGATAATCCAAAACTCTGCTAAATTCTACATGTTCCTGTAGCCTATCTACAGCAAAGCCACGGCCACAAAACAGAGACATCTGCAGCTGCACCACATCACCAGGGTAGCTCAGAGCAGTACGAACAGGTCAATCACAATTGCCCTTGTGTTTCTGTATTAATTGGTAGGTTATGGCTTTTGTCTTCACCCCGTTGAATACAGCTGGTATTTGAAGGATTCGGCTGGTTAAAATAGGTTTACAGTGGCTTTGTATAACTGGTCAGGACTGCAAAACTGGACTGGATTATGGCAATAAAACCAACTGTTTACTCCTGGGAAGAAGTGGGTTTTTTCCCGAGAATATCTTAGTCAAGCATTCACAGATTTCTTAGCAATTAATTACTTTCATTGAACCATTCAGGAAAAAACCTCACCTTGATTTCTAGTACATGAGAGTAAATTTAGAAAAAAAAAGCCAGTATTGTTTACTTGTTTCTTTCAGAGAAGAGTGACAAGACATTATATTTTATGTGTGTTCGGGTATAAAAGTGTTGAAAATGTTTTTACTTAATATTATGAAGCTATTTAATTAAAAATTAGTATTTCAGCGTTTCTCAAGGAAGTGTTAAGTATACATATGCACGTATGTGTACAGATCAAGAAAACTCCGTGTTTGGTATATTTTCCTTTCTTAGTAAGATACATGCATAAACTGATCTCCCTACTGAAGTGCAGCAGATATTCAGTGATTCCTGTGGTTCAGCAAATCAAGTGGTGCTTGTCATTCAGCAGACGTGGTTCCTGTGCTGAACGATCCCCTGATATGCCTCTTTTCAGGAGGAACCCCTGCTGGGTACAGGGCAGGTTTCCCCCTGCTTCCCTTCCCTCTGACCCCTCCCACGCTTTCTGGTGAGCCCCGGAGGAAGGTGGGTACCTACTCCTGCCTGGTGCTGGGGTGGGGTGATGGGTCGGGAAGAAACGTAGCTCTTGAGCAGTAACAGCACAGGACACTTGTCCTGGCAGAGCTCTGACTGCTGACCTAGGGGTGAGAGACTCAAACCTTTGTCAGGTTGGTAGGGTAGGAAAGAGCATCAGCTCGCAGTAGGTAACATTTGCACCCAAAAATGCTTAGATATTACAGGGATAACAGTTCTTACAATCTTAACTGTGTGATGGCATCACTAAATCTTGATTGATAAAGTTGGGGGCATTTGGGCTTTAGAAAAAACACTTCTAGGTTAAATTCCATTCCTTCCCTTTTGCTGGAATGTCCTGTTCCTCCTTGGTCAGTTTTGCTGCAAAATTTTAAAAGGAAGCCGGGGCGGGCACGGAATGTTTAGCACTGAGGGGCCTGATCCTCTTCATGCGCTACCATAAATCAGGACCGAGCTTCTTTACATCTGTATCTTTGCAGCTGCAAATGCATGATATGGAACCAGCCTCCCCTAAAGTGTAAAAAACCTGACACCCTCCTTTTCTTTTTTAAATTCATTGCTTCTGCTTCCAAAAAACACTTGCTTTACAAATCCTGTATTACCCTGGCATAGCAGCCATGCTGAACAGATGGGCATTTTTAGCTGGCAGCTTGTTTACTGGAGTACTAAAACTGGCTATATGCAGTGTATGCTGAGGCTTGAAAAGAGCTACCTGGAATCTTAGGAAGAGAAGCTAAGAAAAGGTTGAGAAATAATTTCAGGAAAAAGTGGTATATGCTGTGATGGTGAAAGGAAAAAAAAATACAAACAGAACTAAGTTTAAAATGTTTAAAAAAGCTCCCAGACAACTAAGTGCCTGGACATTCCTGCCTTTGTAATTGATGTTTCGTGTTCGACTGGCTTTTTACTAGCTGTAAATTTTGCATGCTCTTAATTGCATTTATTCAGCTGTGCTCTCTCCCTGCATTTGTCAGCTGGAAGGTATATAAATTAGAGGTTACACAGAGCTTAGGAACCTCCGTAAGAAACGCCACAGGATTCTGGAGAAAGTCTTTGCCAAAATTCAAGTTAATAAAGCAGGCAATGCTCCTGGATAACCCGGTACACATCACAGCACCAAAGATTTTCCTGCATCCTCTCAGCAACCAAGGCAGCTCTTGTGAGAGAAACAAGGTTCTTCATCCAGGATTCTGCAGGTTTCTCCTTTCTCCATCTAGAAAATGGTTTTTTTCATATCCTGCTCTACAGAACAGCACACATATGTAATTGTTACAAAAGCTCATCTTAGTAAAGATCAAAACTGTTTCCTTTTTTAATATAGGGTGACATGTAAGGAGAACTTAACACTATGACAATAACTGAGGAGTTGAACATGTCTTTGACACAGACACCTCCCCCTGCCCCGGGACCCAAACAGCATTAATGATGAAGCCTTTGTGTTTTATAATCAGCAAAAAGAAAAAGGCTTGTACTCATTAGCACTGTACAGGGACATCACTTCATTACCAACACAATGATGTGCATCAACTGGAAAAAACAGAATCCTCTTTGCGGGCGGTGTTTGGGGGGGGGGTGTGTGCATGTGCTCGTGTGTGTGCACACATGTGCATGTTCCTGTTCTCTCCACAGACTGTGTGTTATGAGGACAGATAAGCTCACGGGCAGAGATGAGTCAGAAGGTTTTTATGCTTCATCCTTCCCTTCTCGTGACAGTTGCAAACAGTATCAAGAAATGAACTCCTTGCCCAGTAAACAGTTTAACCAAAAAATAGCTACTAACCAAAGAAAAATAATTTGATAGTTCTCTGATGAAAAAAAATAACCTTTACAAGAAAAAAAAATTATGATTTTGGTATTATTTTGTCTAAACTTACTGTATTCACTGAAGTTCAACATTTTTGAATCAGCTCTATTCAAATGCTAAAGCAACCTGTCTCCTAAGTAAGTTCAATAGGTAAAAGGTTCATCCAGATCAAATTTATAACTTCTTTTCATTAGCATTCCTCCTGTTCATTGGCATTCCTTCCCTGTTACAGAAGCAGCATTTCCTCCAACAGTACACACAAGACAGTTTTCTCTGGAAAAAAAATAATCACAGAACAGAAGAGGAAAAAACTTGCTGTGGGCCAAGATGCTTCTCCGAAAGAAGCAAAATCAAAAAATCCACACCTACTTAAAGCAAGCCTTAGATGTAAGCAGGCTTAATTTTGGGGAAAAAAAATTAAAAATACCCTCAGTTCCTTGCTTTGATTCCCAGTGCAATGACCGCTGCACATGAGGGACAGATGAGAGCTTCCACACCTCAGCAGGCTGGGCAGAATATAGAAATATAACAATAGATAATATGGCATTGGCTTTGGGGTGCAGCTCGTTCTCCTGTGAGATGATGGAGGGAAGAAGTCAGTCAAACTGGAAAGGAAAGACTATGAGAAAAACCCAAGATAGTAGTGTACAAAGATGAGGAGAAAACTAGTTATCCCTGAGGGAAAACAAGAACAGTTTTTGTTATTGTCAGTCAGAGGCATAAGAAGAAACAGGACAGATGAAGACAAGTTCTTAATTATACCTATAATTGAAGTGTTTGCTGCAGTTAACCTAGCCTTCTTAGTTCTTCCTAGAAGCAGCATATAGGGTGCTCCTCTGTACTTGAAAAACAGAGAAATAATTGACAATTCATCGCAAACCTCACTTTGGCTGTACCAGAGCTCGTTTCCCTGCACCTGCTCAGCCCACACCTACAGCCCTGTCCCAGCTTTTTACCATAATGAACCACCTGCAAATGAGCCCATAAAGCAGCCACAAAATTTCTCACCAACATCGCTGTGAGCAAATAAAGCTTTGTCCATGTCAGTGAAATTTGCGCTGAGGTGAAGAGACCAAGGCAGCTTTGCTCACCCCATCTGGGGGCAGGAGAAGGCCTCACCAGGCTGCCCTGGGGGTCCACCACCTCCATCCCTGCAGTCGGTGAGCTGGGGCAGAGGAGAGGGCAGGTGGACAAGGCCAAGCAGCAGGAGAGGAGGAACAACACCGTGCTTCGAAGGGGTGGTGTCTGCCCCGTGGGATGAGAGGAGATGTGTTCACTCCATGAAGTGCACAGGTGAACTTGTAATAGCTGCCGACTGGTCTCTTTAAAGCCTAATCCAAGCCTGAGCGTTTATCTGTGACCCTGCCTATAGATTCATGCAACAACAACAAGAACAAAGACACATATACGGTGTACTTAAGGTTCACACAGCATCTTTCTTCCTAAAACGGTCCATTTGCATACACACAGAACCAGGATGTTCAGCACTCAGGCGACCCACACGGCGGTGCCTACCTTTGGTGAGGGAATGAATTCCAAGCTTCACTTGCGAGAAATTCCCGCTTCCTATTTCTCCTCTGACTCGATAGAAGCCAATTCTCTTTCCCAGGGTTAATTCTTTCACCACTTTTTCATTCTGGGACATATCCTGCATCAGTTTCTCAAATGGGGTCAGCCTGTGCTGCCTGCCCTCTTCATCTCCTCCATAGCTCTCCGTGTGCCCGTCGTCTTCTCCGCTGTCCTCACGATGCCACCGCGAATAGCGGTGCTTCCCAGGACCTCCTCCATCCACACAGCTCGTTGTCATAGTCTATAGGGTTTTCACTTCCCCATCTAACGAGATATCCCGATAAGGAGTTTAAATGAAACAATTCTGCACGAATGTGCAATCCCACACATAGTGGACACTGCGGCAAACTTGGGGAAAAAAAAAAAAGCAGCTTACTGAAAGTCTAAGGATTAGTTTGGAAATTTCTTCAAATTTCCAAATCTGGCATCCCTACATATTGGAGTTATGCTGAAAATCAGAGGCAAAACTGGAAGCTGTTTACATCCATCTCTCACTAACAGATCTAGTATGTCAGGATCTTCAGCTACAGGGTGAAGAGGCTTTGGGATTAAAGCTGTAAACTTTGTGCAAGAAAGCAGCGAAATGCTGACTGTCTGTGCAGTTCACTTGACACATGCAAAACATTTGACACGAATTTCCAGGCTTTAGCTTGCTGCTGCTGAAAACTACCTTGGTAATTAAAGCTCACACATATAGCTGACTAACTACCGAATAAATCCAGATGCTTCCAGTTCATTTTGAATAGCTGACCTTAAAAGTGTAGTTCTCCTTGATTCTGGTACCAGTCCAAGAGGTGAACGTCGGGTCTGACTTTGATTCATTCTTCATCCCCTGAGCTGGTCACTGCGCCTTGGGAACGTCACTCTGCCTTGAAGCCTTGCTGTAAGAAGTGTGTTGCTCCCCTGTTTCCTCCTCATGGCAGGTTTAACAAAGCAACTGATCCTGGGAGATGACAGGAACAGCACAATCTGTGCACCAGGCAAGGGAAAGGCTGCGCCTCAGTATCCCTGCAGTCACATGGGAGGACAATACAGGATTAAGTAACTGCAATGTCACGTTAACCCTCCTTTATTTAGATGAGCTTTCTTTAACGCCTTGAGCCTTCTCAAAATTTTGCCAGACGCATGGTGTTCCTAAGCAGAGAAATGAAGAAAGTCATTAAAACCTTTACATAACAGCCATACGCTTCACTAAATGACAGCACACACCACTTCACCAATTTAACTCTGTTTGGCAGCACAAAGTCCTTACTCTAAGTACAAAGCAATCCCTTACCTTTAAGGCAGTACACTTTTTTTTTTTTTTTTTTTCCTTCTTTACCTTTCGTCTTTCACCTTGAAAAATTAACAGCTGCTCATCAAGTGTCTGAGTGGGGTGAGCCAGGCAGGAAAGCTCTGAGACAGTGCAGGCTGTGGCAAGGCTCACCTCCCCTGCTTTCGGGCTGCAGCACCACCTGACTGAGGAGTGTGGGGAGACACCTTGCTGCCACCCTGCACAGATTCACGGGATTGAGGGGGAGAGAATTAGACCAGTCACTCCATGCCTGGAGCTTAGGGAAGGTAGACAGTCACCTAAGGCACCACACTAGAAGAGGGCATGTGACACTGCCAGGTGGAGCTGACCTCTGAACCCCACTGTCCTGCGTGAGCAAGAGGAGGAGAGGCCAAAGGCACCACCTAAGGGCAAAGAAAAGGCAGCTGGGGACAATTTAGTTAAATGGGACTCGGGGTGGCACAGAGACACCCGCCTGCTTCTGCAGGGGGACGAGGTGACAGACCCGGCCTCTGCCCCTTGCCCTCCGATGCACGTGAGGGATTTTGCAAGTGGCTTCTCTTCTGACCCCGGGGAGAGGCAGGGAGCCTGGCTTCTCCTGGCCCTCGGGGTACAGGAGGCTCCATCACTTCTCCCTGTGGCTTCACTGAGCTGGGGATGCCCCTTGCTGTGCCTGCTGCCACCCTTGGGCTGACACCGTTCCCATCTGCAGCGGAGGGGAAATGTACTTGTTCCATGAAGCCTCTGAACAATCATAACTCTTTTTGGCTTACTTCTTTTTGAAGAAAAAAGGCCTGTTCTCACAGTTGGCAGGAAAAAAAAATAAAATAATAACAACAAATAGTTATATGTTATCCTCTGGATCTAAATAGAGCCAAAACCCTGGCAAATACTGCATATGTGCAACAACTCTTGCCCAAATCCTGAATTTGTTACTAGGGGAGAGACTGAGTGGCAACTGAACAAAGCCTTCAGTATTCTCCCATCAAACCAGCCTCACTTAGCACCCTTTATTATTTGATAGCGAGGAAGAAAAACCTACCCCTCCCCAAGCAACCTTAACATTCTCTATTTGTTTTCCACCTCCACTGGGGGAAAGGATGATTTCTTGCAGGTTTGCCTGAATTCTGGCCCAGAGTTGTTTTCTGTTTTAATCTGTTTGACATCACAATTTTAAGAGTATTTTAGGGTAACAGGAAACTTGTTATATGAAACTCAACTGTATTTCACAGTTTTAATGGTGGACAGCACTCTGGCAGAGCAGGGTTTTTGGAATCCACTTGTCTGCTGCGCCCCACCACAGTGAGTCAGACATTAGAGAGGCCAAAGTCTGTTCCCCTTCTGCTGCTTGGCGTTGACAAAAACCACAGCCACTCAGGTTGTTCATAGGAAAGGTGTGGAAAACTCTGTAAGCAATGTCAGAGATGCCATGTACAAGCTACAAACTATTATTTAATTTAGTGCCTTTGGATGGACAGTGACATCCTTGTCACTTTATCAAAGAATCATGCAATGGTTTGGGTTGGAAGGGACCTTAAAGGTCATCTAGTTCCAATCACCCTGCCACGGGCAGGGACACCTCCCACTAGAGCAGGTTGCTCAAAGCCCCATCCAGCCTGGCCTTGAACACCTCCAGGGATGGGGCATCCACAGCTTCCCCGGGAAACCTGTTCCAGTGCCTCACAGGAAAGAATATCTTCCTAATATCTAATCTAAATTTTCCCTTTTTCAGTTTAAAACCACTACCTCTCATCCCCTCCTGAATACATTTGGTAAAGGCCGAGAAGGCAGCCTGCCCAGTCTGGGTGAGCATTCAGGTGTCACAGGGACAAACACACCACATGGGAACGCCAGGACCTTGGGGGGACAGGGGTGTCAAGAGAAAAGCGAAACTGCATGAAGGCATCAGCACATGGCTCCTCCAGAATGTGCCCTTGCCGAGTTTCTCCTGGGGCTCAACGTGCTCTTTTTTCAGAGCACAGCCTGCCATTGATCTCTTTCAGGCCTCACGCTAATTGTCAACCCTGCAATCTCCTGGCACTTGGCCAACTGGCTAGGTCTCCCCCGCCTTTTAAGATGAGCTATTTCAGTATTCCTGGTGTTAGCAGAATATATACCATCTATTTACAGCCTGTGTTCCTTCCTGTAATCTAAACCCGTAGAATCCACCCTGATCGTACTAAAGGGCACTGGCTGTAAAAGAAAATAATTCTAAGAGAGAAGGAACAAGGAAAACAAAAGTCATCCAAATACAATGAAGGATAATGATTAATTATTTTTTTTTCTCCAGTCTGGCTGGCTGGTGACCTGAAAAGCCTCAGGAGAATGTATCTGCCCAAACTATTTCTTTTTAAAAAAATAAGCAAGCAAAAGAAAAAAACACTACAAAAAGGAACACAAGACAGAGTGAATAGATGTTTCAATCCTTTTAGACCTGCGTCAGCTCAACACTGCTCTTGTTTAACCTTGTTTTTCAAATATTTCTGGGTACTGACTAGGTCCTATTCTAGGAAGTGTTAAATACCCTCCGGCTTCAGCTGAAGGCTCAGTTTAAACCCTGCATCCCAGCTCCAAGACAATTTAGAATAAAAAGGATAAAACCAAAAGAAAAAATAAGAGATCACTGGATATATGGACTGTGATTGCTAAAATCCCATTTTGTCAGGTTATCTACATGTGACCCGGTTTTAAGAAAGTTTGAATGGAGCCCATGGAAACACAGGAGCAGACAGAGCAGAGCTCCAAGCTTGTCTCTTGGAGCTGCAAAAAGCCGTTCAGCTTTGTGTGCTCCTATTCCAGGGAAGAAGAAAGAAGTCACACCGGATGCTCTCCTACTGCTCAGCTCCTGAGAGTACCAGGGCTTGTTGTAAGGATGCCACTGGATATTGCAACACATTCTCTAGAGTTGCCTTTTCAGCCCCTCTGCTGTCTAGCCTGAGGAGAGCAGGATTTTGGAGGTATTTCCCTAAGGTGAGGGATTAGCTCCATTTGTTTGACTTCCCTTGAAGAACAGCTTGTCTCTGGCTACACAAATTATATGCACCTTAAGCCAACTGTAGAACCAAACTGAGTTTGAAGTAGTGGGGTTTTTTTTAAGTCACCCATATGAAAAATACTGACCTTTTTTTTCAACCATAGCTTTGAAAGTTCAGTTATTGCAAGAAAATACCGACGAGCTAGTGTATTCCTATGGTTAGAAGACCTATCTTTTACAAAAGGTAAGAGTGCAGCAGAACAGTGGACAGGACCTGTACCACAGATCAAACACAACACAAAAGGTCTCCCGTGCAGCCACACACCTTGTTCACTGACACAGGAAAAGTAATAGCTCCACTTTTGTCCTTCTGCTTGGGTTAACATTGGTTCAGTGCATGGCTGTTGTGGCCAAGGGAAATCAATGTTTGCCTTGAGCACATTTTTTTGATTTGAGTAAGAAGCACTCTGAGTGCTTTCTGTGAATGACAGAAAACCAAGTGACTATATAAAATATGTACCCCAGAGCTTCATGTGAGTTGTTAAAAAAAAAAAGATTCAATCCCACAATTTAGGATCATAGAATGGTTTAGGTTGGAAGGGACTTAAAGGTCATCAAGTTTCAAACCTCCTGCCATGGGCAGGGACACCTCCCTCTCGACCGGGTTTCTCAAGCCCCATCCAGCCTGGCCTTGAAGGGACATCCAAAACTTCTCTGGGCAACCTGTTCCAGTGTCTCACCACCCTCACTGTAAAGAATTTTTTCCTAATATCTAGTATAAATCTCTTTTTCAGTTTAAAACTGTTAACCCTCGTCCTATCACTATATGCCCTGATCAAGAGTCCCTCCCCATCTCTTCTGTAGGCCTGCTTTAGGTATTGGAAGGATGCTATAAAGTCTCCCCAGAGTCTTCTCCTCTTCTCCAGGCTGAACAACCCCAACTGTCTCCGACTGTCCTCATAGCAGTGGTGTTCCAGCCTTCTTACCATTTTCATGGCCCTCCTCCTCCGAACCTGCTCCAACGGGTCCTTGTCCTTCCTGTGCTGAGGACTCCAGAGCATTCCAGGTGGGGTCTCACCAGAGCAGAGGGGCAGAATCACCTCCCTTGACCTGCTGGACACACTTCTGTTGATGCAGCCCATCAAAGGTTAGCTTTCTGGGCTGTAAGATACAGCAGAGTTGCACACACCCGTATGTTCCCAGCTTCGGTAGGAGGAACTATAACTGCATTGACTGTGGAGAGCCTCCAGAAACAACTTGCTCTCTGTGCCCAGGCCCACATGGTACCCATTTCAGTACATGCCTGAATTACTACTGTTAGTGAGCATAGCATTCAGCTTAACAATTATTGTTTGACGAAAACCAGACATGATCAACACCATTCTTAACCTTGTAAATATCCTCCCCTAAGACAGGACATTGTTTTTCCACACATGGAATATTAACATACACAGCAGTCCTGGCCAAGGCAATATAAAATAACACTGCACACACTTTTATAACCATGCAAGTATGGATGTTGTGCCAGATGGAAATGAGAGTTGTTTAGGACAGTGAAACAGGAGACAGGCCCTGTACAACAGACTACGCTTAAGTTCTATTTACTTTTTCAGTTAAGTGTAAGCCTATTGGTTTGATGTAAGATATATGCCACAATATGGTCAGAGAATGACTGTAACCTGCCTTGGAGTGAATTATAGCACTCACTCCTTCCACCTCCTCATTTAACCCATTTTGGACGGTGACAGGGCACAATGGAACCAACACATCTGGGTCACACTGTAACAGCAGATCTTCTGACAGTCTGACACAGCACCTAGAGGGCTCTCACCTTCACCTCTGCCACAGACCTCCCAGAGGTGCCACACAACAACATGCGGACACGGGGTGGCTCCAGTCACCGGAGGCAAAGCTGGTTGCCCACACATCAACTAGAGTGAAGTCAAAGTGCTCTGCTGTCCTCTGTGCACACCTTAGAGAGACACAGATGCAAGACTACTTTCAAGACGACAAAGTGAAAGAGGAGGCTACAAAAAAATAATATTAAAGATCATTTTCCTGCTGCACATCACTTGGTGAAAGAGAACACAAATGCCTTCTGTGGCTTCCGTGCAAAACCTCATTTGATGGCCACAGCACCAAGAGGGGAAGGAGGAGGAGGTAACAAATGTTTGTATTTACTGACTCCTTCACCACAACAAAAGGCCTATTCTATTCTATTCCAGAAGGAAACCAGAGACCTGGCCACCAATGGTATGGGTAAGGCTGAGCTACTGAACAACTTCTTTGCCTCAGTCTTCACCAGAAAGGGCTCAAACCACACTGCCCAAGTCACAGAAAGCAAAAATAGGGGCTCTGCAAATGAAGAACTGCCCATAATACGAGAAGATCAGGTTAGAGACCTCTTAAGGAGCCTGAAGGTGCATAAGTCCATGGGACCTGATGAAATGCATCCACAGGTCCTGAGGGAGCTGGTGGATGAAATTACTAAGCCACTTTCTATCATATTTGATAAATCGTGGCAGCCTGCTGAAGTTCCCTCAGACTGGAAGAAGGGGAACATAACCCCAAAAAAGGTTCCCTTTTC